>ML379192.1:0-23195 GCA_005239525.1 Nicotiana knightiana | reverse complement strand
GAAGTTAGCTAAACATGTTCAAAAGAATCAAATCTAAAATAACTTGCATAATTAAACTGCAAATTAATGAAGAAAATATGTAAAAATCGATGTTTTCCTTCTCTTCAATGGCTTCCTCTCATCGAATCTCCCTCTAAGTTGTGATTTAGGAGTCTATTTATATGTTTAGGACAAACCCTAAACGTGTAGGAGACTTCTATTCCACCCGGGAAATACTTAAACTCATCAAACTCGGAATTGACCAGAACTAGGGAACCAGGCGTTTGGGGCCAAACGCCCCCTTAAGGCCAGGGCAGACCTGGCTTTAGGAGGCAAACGCCCCCTTAACGCCAGGGCCAGCCTGGCTTTAGGAGGCAAACTCCCCCCTAATGCCAGGGCCAGCCTGACTTTAGGAGGCAAATGCCTGGATAAGGCCAGGGTGTTCCCTCTTCGCCTCTCAAGCGTATTTTCGACGTATTTACATCCATTTAGCTCGGTTTCCATCTCCAATTCACCTACACGTGAAATAAACTCCATTAAGCACATAAAAGTGAATTTTTATCATTAATGCGCATAAACTGTAAGGCATATAACATGTTAAACTATGAATTCTAATCTCGCATCAGTACTTCACGAAATAAGTGATAGATGCTCAAGTCGGGTCTTACTATCTCAAGATTTAACCCTTTAATTGGGGCTATTAATTTTTTGTTTGCCAAGTTTTTCTAGACTTAGTATCTCTTTCTCAAGTAGAAACTAAGTCAATTAGGCATGAATCAATGTTTGCAACCATCAATTCTTAACTTCAAGAAAGAACTAAGCTAAATATCATACACCCAATCATAAATAATCCCTAAATCAATCACCCATTAGGTACCCATACTAGGGTTGGATCACAACCCTAGCTAAGGATTTAGCTACTCATAGGAAAAAATGAAGAAATTAAAGAAGAAACTATGATTAAACTCATAATAGATGATTAAAAGAAGAAAATCCAATGTTAAAATGATGATCTATTACAAAGTTATCCAAAACAATAAAAGAAAAGTGGCTCTATACCCGAGCTGCACTCTTGATCTTGGGTTGGACATGGGCAATTTCTGCGGACTACACATTTATAAGTGCGGCCACACAATAATAGTGCGGTCCGCACTTCTTCAGGCCTCCAAAACACCATCTCTCTGAACCTTGTCTTCTGCGACCGCACAATAATTATCACAACCCGAATTTTCCACCGTCGGGACCGTGATGGCACCTAACATTGAACCCGCTAGGCAAGCCAACGTAAATATTCAATTGATCTTATTCCTTTATTATTACCAAATAGCATGCGAAAAGACAACACTAACATAGATAGAAGTACAAAATGGAGTAAGGTATATAAAATCAATGTATGCCTTTACGAAATTTCACAAAAAAACCAATCCCAGATTTTTGGAGTCACAAACTCACGAACTGTCTATGAATAATACACATAACGGTATGAATGAAATAAGTACATATGTTTCTGAAGTAGCTAGAACGGAATACAAGAAAAGAAGTAAGAAGGGACACCAAGGCCTGCGGACGCCTGCACCTCGTGGTCTCTACTGGACTAAAGGCATCAACCTCGATATGGTCTGTAGGGTCCTACACCAAGATCTGCACAAAAGTGCAGAGTGTAGCATCAGTACAACCGATCCCATGTACTGAGTAAGTGCCGAGCCTAACCTCGGCGAAGTAGTATCGAGGCTAGGACACGACAACCAAAGTCAACCTGTGCAGTTTAACAATATACGGAAAAAAATAATACAACGAGAAATAGACAGTAAGCATAAGGGAAAAGGGGAACATGCTGAGGGGAGGAAATATCAAATAATGAAAGTAACAAGGTAAGGCACAATTTAGATATCAATTTAAGCAACGGAATAGTAATATGAAAACAAGTGCACAACATCACCCTTCGTGCTTATACTCTCGTCCTCACCATCAGAATCAATATATTCGGCACGACATCACCCTTCGTGCTTTTACCTCACAATATCATGGCACGGAATTATCCTTCGTGAATTATCTCTCATATCATGGCACGACATCACCTTTCGTGCTTTTAAAATCAAAATATCGGCATGGCATCACCCTTCGTGCATTAACATTCACTCACAATCTCACGCACGGCATCACCCTTCGTGCTTTTACACTCTTCCTCACCCAAACACATCAAATGATAGCAATCCAAAAAGTAACAATAACAGAGTAAACATAAATAAAACCATAACGTCCCGGCAAGGCAGTCCACGGTGGAATAAATACCATCTCGGCAAGGGAAAACAGCTATATCCAATCTCACTTAGTATACAACTTCACATAAAAATCTTCAACTGAAAATAATACTCAACCCTTATTCAACATCAAGGAATTTCCACCAGCATAGATAACTACAAAGTGAAACTCAAATATTACTTACGAAAAACCACATAAATCACAATATTCGACTCACGGGCATGCTTGACACCAACGTATAGGTACTCGTCACCTCACATATACGTCGAACATGATACTTATACATAGAAAATAGGACACAACACATATTCCCTCGAGCTAAGGTTAAGTCAAACACTTACCTCAAATTCCACGACCAACTCAAGCCTCGATTACCGCTTTCCCTTTTGAATTTGACTCCAATTCACTTGTATCTAGACATATTCAACTCAATAACATCAATAAATGCCAAACAATTCCATTCCACCGCTTAATTACAGGTTTTACATCATTCTTCCAAAAAGTCAAAAATTGACCCTGGGCCCGCTTGGTCAAAACACGAGGTTCGGACCAAAACACGATCACCCATTCACCCACGAGCCCGAATATGTAATTAGTTTTAGAATCCAACCCCAAATCGAGGTCTAAGTTCCCAAATTTATAAAATTCCTAATTTCTACCTTTGAAGAACAAGATTTAGGCCTAGAAATCTAGTGGGTGTTAATGGAAAATGAAGAAAATGAGATTAGAAACACGAACCTAAGCTTTGGTGATGAAATCCCTCTTGAAAAATCACCCAAGGTCCGATTCTATGGAAGAAAGTATGAAAATGGGGTCTATTCCCGTTTTTGCTATTGTTTTTAAAAGTCTGGACAAATGTGCTATTCGTTCGTGACCAAGCTTGTGCGTTCGCATAGGCTTTCCCTCCCCTGCCCTACGCGTCCGCGTCAAAAAGGGCGCGTTCGCACAGTGTTAGAACTACCCAGCCCCCAGATCCCTTCCTAAGCTGTGCGTTCACACTGGACTAGACGCGTTCGCACAAGGTTGCCCTTGCCCAGTTGTGCGTTCGTGAGCCAGTCTATGCATTTACGTAGAGTAATCCTAGGCCCCTCCCAATTTTTGTTGTGCCTTCGCTTGGGTTACCACGCGTTCGCATAGAGCAAAAGCTCAGACACCAGCAACAACCAAAAACACCAGATTTTCTAAGTCCAAAAACACTCTAACGCCTATCCGAAACTCACCTAAGCCCTCGGAGCTCCAAACCAAACATGTACACAACCTCAAAAACATCCTACGAACTTACTCGTGCGATCAAATCGCCAAAATAACATCTTAGACAACGAATTTAGCATAGAAATCAAAGAAAAATCTCAAAACTTTCAAAGTATCAAATTTCAGTAATACGGGTTTGAATCACGCCAAACGACCTTCGTTTCTTATCAAATTTTACAGACACAACTCACATATCATATTGAACCTGTACCGGGCTTCGGAACCAAAATACGGGCATGATACCATAAATTTCAAATATAATCAAATTTCTAAAAACTCTTATATTTTCAGAATTATAATTTCTTTCAAAAATTTATTTCTCGGGCTTGGGACCTCGAAATTCGATTCCGGGCATACGCCCAAGTCCCATATTTTCCTACGGACCCTCCGGGACCGTCAAACCACGGGTCCGGGCCCGTTTACCCAAAATATTGACCGAAGTCAACTTAAATTCAATTTTAAAGGCAAAACTAGCATTTTTCTCAGTTTTTCATACAAAAGCCTACCGGATATACGCCCGGGATACGCACGCGAAACGAGATGAGATAAAATGAGGTTTTTGAGGCCTCGAAACACTGTTTTGAATTATAAAAAGATATATGACTTTTTGGGTCATCACATTCTCTACCTCTAAAACTACCGTCCGTCCTCGAGCGGACATAGAAAAGTACCTGAATCCGGGAAAATATGGGGATATCGGCTCCGCATATCGAACCCGGACTCCCAGGTAGCTGCCTCGGCAGGCTGACCTCTCCACTGGACACGAACCGAAGGATAACTCTTTGATCTCAACTGACGAACCTGCCGGTCTAATATGGCTACCGGCTCCTCCTCATAGGTCAAATACTTGTCCAACTAGACACTGCTGAAATCTAACACATGGGCTGGATCTGCGTGGTATTTCCTTAGCATAGATACATGAAACACTGGATGCACAGCTGATAAGTTCGGTGGCAACGCAAGTCTGTAAGCCACCTCTCCCACTCTATCAAGAATCTCAAATGGACCAATGAATCTAGAGCTTAGCTTTCCCTTCTTCCCAAATCTCATCACGCCATTCATGGGCGATACCCGAAGAAATACCCGCTCCCCAACCATGAATGCCAAATCACGAACTCTGTGATCGGCGTAACTCTTCTACCTGGACTGAGTTGTACGAAGTCTATCCTGAATGATCTTAACCTTATCCAAGGCATCCTGCACTAACTCCGTACCCAACAACCGAGCCTATCCCGGCTCAAACCACCCAACCGGTGACTCACACCGCCTACCATATAATTCCTCATAAGGAGCCATCTGAATGCTCGACTGATAGTTGTTGTTGTAGGCAAACTCAGCTAATGGCAGGAACTGATCCCAAGAGCCTCCAAAGTCAATGAAACAGGCTCGTAGCATATCCTCCAAAATCTGAATAGTACACTCAGACTGTCCGTCCGTTTAAGGATGAAATGATGTGCTCAACTCAACCCTCGTGCGCAACTCACGTTGAACTGTCTTCTAGAAATGTGAGGTAAACTGCGTACCTCGGTCAGAAATAATATACACGGGCACACCATGAAGATGAACAATCTCCCTAATGTAGATCTCTGCCAATCTCTCCGAAGAATAGGAAACTGTCACAGAAATGAAATGTGTTAACTTGGTCAGCCTATCCACAATAATCCATATTGCATCGAACTTCCTCTGAGTCCGTGGGAGTCCAACAACGAAATCCATGGTGATACGCTCCCACTTCAACTCAGGAATCTCAATCTGCTGCAATAATCCACCAGGTCTCTAATGCTTGTACTTTACCTGCTAACAATTCAAGCACCGAGCTACATATGCCACAATATCCTTCTTCATTCTCCTCCACCAATAATGATGCCGCGAATCCTGATACATCTTTGCGGCGCTCGGATGAATGGAGTACCGGGAACTTTGGGCCTCCTCTAATATCAACTCACAAAGTCTATCCACATTGGGCACACAAATACGACCCTACATCCGTAAAACTCCATCATCACCAACTTTAACCTGCTTGGCACCAATATGCCACACCGTGTCCCTTAGGACACACAAATAAGGATCATCATATTACCGATCTCGAATACGATCAAATAATGAAGAACGAGTAATTGTATAAGCTAGAACACTGTCGGGCTCGAAAATATCCAATCTCATGAACCGATTGGCTAAATCCTGAACATCCAAAGCAAGCGGTCTCTCCCCGACCGGAATATATGCAAGACTACCCATACTGGTTGACTTCCTACTCAAAGCATCGGCCACCATGTTGGCCTTCCCTGGATGATATAAGATGGTGATGTCATAATCCTTCAACAACTCCAAACATCTCCTTTGCCTCAAATTCAACTCTTTCTGCTTGAATAAATATTGCAAAATCGTATGATCCGTGAACACCTCAGATGACACGCCATACAGATAATGCCTCCAAATCTTCAGCGCGTGGACAATGGTTGTTAACTCCAAGTCATGAACTGGATAATTCTTCTCGTGGATCTTCAACTGACGTGAAGCATATGCAATGACCTTGCCATCCTGCATCAACACTGCACCAAGTCCAACCCGAGATGCATCACAATACACAGTATATGGCCCTAAACCTGTGGGCAAAACCAACACCGGCGCCGTAGTCAAAGCTGTCTTGAGCTTCTGGAAGCTCACCTCACATTCCTCTGACCACCGGAACTAGGCACCCGTCTGAGTCAACCTGGTCATCGGAGCTACAATAGACGAAAAGCCCTCCACAAACCGACGGTAATATCCCGCCAAACCCAAGAAACTACGTATCTCTGTAGCTGATGTGGGTCTAGGTCAATCCTTAACCACTGAAATCTTCTTAGGATCCACTTGAATACCCTCCACTGATACAACATGACCCAGGAATGCAACTGAACTCAACCAAAACTCACATTTCAAAAACTTAGCATATAAATGACTGTCCTTCAGAGTCTGGAGAATGACTCGAAGGTGCTGCTCATGCTCCTCCCGGCTGCGGGAATAAATCAGAATATCATCAATGAAGACGATCAAAAAGGAATCCAAATAAGGCATGAACACTCGGTTCATCAAGTCCATGAAAGTTGCTGGGGCATTTGTCAACCCGAATGACATTACTAAGAACTCATAATGCCCGTACCGCGTACGAAAAGCTGTCTTAGAGACATCGGATGCCCTAATCCTCAACTGATGAAGCTGATCAAACAAATCATCAATCCTCGGCAACAGATACTTATTCTTGATGCTAACCTTGTTCAACTGCCGATAATCTATGCACATCCTCATCGACCCATCCTTCTTCTTAACAAACAACACCGGCGCACCCCAAGGAGAGACACTAGGCCTAATAAAGCCTTTATCAAGCAAGTCATGCAATTGTTCTTTCAACTCTTTCAACTTTGGTGGGGCCATACGGTATGGCAGAATAGAAATGCGCTGAGTGCCCGGAGCCAAATCAATGCAAAAGTCAATATTCCTGTCGGGTGGCATACCCCGCTGGTATGCAAGAAACACCTCTGGAAACTCACGGACAATGGGCACAGACTCCATAGAAGGAACCTCGGCACTAGAATCACGAACATAGGCCAAATAGGCCAAACACCCCTTCTCGACCGTACGTCGAGCCTTCATATATGAGATAAACCTGCTGGAAGAATGACCAGGAGTCCCTCTCCACTCCAGTCGAGGCAACCCCGACAATGCTAAGGTCACAGTCTTGGCATGAAAATCCAGTATGGAATGATAAGGCGACAGCTAATCCATCCCCGACATAACATCAAAATCTACCATATCAAGGAGTAGAAGATCTACCTGCTAAGCGCAAGAAACTCTGAATCTTTGTAGCTGACGTGGGTAACCAATCCTTGACTGTTGTAATCTTCTTGGGATCTGCCTGGATACCCTCTGTTGATACAACATGACCCAGGAATGCAACTGAACTCAACCAGAACTCACACTTAGAAAACTTAGCATACAACTGACTGTCCTTCAAAGTCTGAAGAATGACTCGAAGGTACTGCTTGTGCTCCTCCCGACTGCGAGAATAAATCAGAATATAATCAATGAAGACAATCAGGAAGGAATCCAAATAAGGCCTGAACACTTGGTTCATCAAGTCCATAAAAGTTGTTGGGCATTTTTCAACCCGAATGACATCACTAAGAACTCATAATGCCCATACCGAGTACAAAAAGCTGTCTTAGGGACATCAGATGCCCTAATCCTCAACTGATAGTAGCCAGATCTCAAATCGATCTTCGAAAATACCTTGGCACCCTGAAGCTGATCAAACAAATCATCAATTCACAGAAATCGATACTTGTTCTTGATGGTCACCTTGTTCAATTGTCGATAATCTATACACATCCTCACTGACCCATCCTTCTTCTTAACAAACAACATCGGCGCACCCCAAGGTGAGACATTAGGCTTAATGAAGCCTTTATCAAGCAAATCCTACAACTGTTCTTTCAACTCCTTCAACTCTGGCGGGGCCATACGATATGGCGGAATATAAATGGGCTGAGTGCCCGGAGCCAGATCAATGCAAAAGTCAATATCCCTGTCGGGTGGCATACCCGGCAGGTCTGCAAGGAACACCTCTGGAAACTCACGGACTATGGTCATAGACTCCATAGAAGGAACCTCGGCACTAGAATCACAAACATAAGCCAAATAGGCCAAACACCCCTTCTCAACCATGCGTCGAGCCTTCATTTATGACATAACCCTGCTAGAAGAATGACCAGGAGTCCCCCTCCACTCCAGTCGAGGCAACACCGGTAATGCTAATGTCACGGTCTTGGCATGACAGTCCAGTATGGCATGATAAGGTGACAACCAATCCATCCCAAAAATAACATCAAAATCTACCATATCCAGGAGCAGAAGATCTACACTGGTCTCAAGACCGGTAGACACGATCTACTACAATAAAATCACCCACCAGTGTAGACACACATACAGGAGCACTCAGAGAATAACGAGGCATAACCAAATAAGGAGCAAATAAGATGACACATAGGGATATGTGGACCCTGGATCAAATAAAACTGAAGCATGCTTGCTGAAAACTGAAACCATACCTGTGATAACTACATTGGAGGCCTCAGGTCTGGCTGGAAAAGCATAACATCGGGGATGGGCCCCACCAGTCTGAACTACATCTCTAGGACGGCCTCCTACTGGCTAACCTCTACCTCTAGCGGCCTGGCCTCCACCTCTAACAGCCTGACCTCCACCTCTAACACCTCGACCCCCACCTCTAGCAGGCTGAGCGGGCGGTGGAACACCTGGTACTGGAACCATGGCACGCGAACCCTGGTGCTGAGAACTGCTCGAGGCTTGAGGGAAAAACCTAGCAATGTGCCTCTGATCACCACAAGTATAACAAGCTCTCGGCTGCTGACCCTGAAACTGACCCTGATGACCTGAGTAACCACCCTGAAAACCCTGAATCGCTGGTGCACTGATAGGAGTTGATAGTGTACTGTAGGGCAACTGATCAGGATACTGCATATGAGAACCACGGCCACCTGGGGCACTGTGAGAAACCTGAAGTTCTGAATGAAATCTCCCTGCAATAGAACCATCCCCCTGCAATATAACCATCTCAACTCGTCTAGCCACATTGGATGCATCCTGGAAAGAAATATCACTCCCTGTCTTCTTGGCCATCTGCAATCCGATCGGTTGAGCTAGTCCCTCAATAAATCTCCTCACCCTCTTTCGCTCGGTGGGAAGTATAATAATAGCATGTCGGGCCAAGGTAACAAATCTGGTCTCATACTGAGTGACGATCATAGAGACCTGCTGGAGACGCTCAAACTGCCTCCGTACATCCTCTCTCTGAGTGATAGGAATAAACTTCTCCAGATATAGCTGAGTGAACTGGGCCCAAGTAAAGGCCGGTGATCCAACTGGTCTGGCCAAACAATAATCTCTCCACCAAGTCTTGGCGGGACCTGACAGACGAAAGGTAGCGAAGTCGACCCCATTGGTCTCCACTATCCTCATGTTCCATAGAACCTCATGGAAGCTATCCAAATAGTCCTAGGCATCCACTGAAGATGCACCGCTGTAAGTAGTAGTGAAAAGCTTGGTGAACCTGTCCAACATCCACAAAGCATCAGCAGACATAGATGTTCCATCACCGGTCTGAGCCATAATACCCAGCTGAACTACCCCAGGTGGCTGAGCTACTGGAGTCTGAAACTAAGGAGCCAACTGCTCCGGAGTGTGAGTAGCGGAAGTCTAGGCTCCTCCCCCAGCTTGAGAGACAGCTGGTGTTGCAGGAAAAAAACCTGCCTGAGCGACACTCCTCATGAGGCCCACTAGACGGACCAGAGCATCCTGGAGTACTGGGGTGGTAATGGACCCCTCGGGGACCTGAGCTGGCCCAACCGGGACTGTCTGGGCAGGAACCTCATCAGCAAACTCTACTTCAGACTCTGCCACTGGGGATGCTGCTCTAGGCTGAGCTCTGCCCCCACCTCGACCTCTAGCACGGCCTCGGCCTCGTCCTCGACCCCTCGTAGGAGTTGCAACTAGAGACTCGGGCTGCTGATCAGTGGATGAAGAAACACGTGTTCTCACCATCTGCGAGAGAATAGAATAGAAATTCAGTTAGCATTTAGAATTCAAATCGCACGATAGAGAATAATAGATATGAAGTTATTCCTAAACTCTACAGCCTCTGGGGGATAAGCACAGACGTCTACATACCGATCCCTCAGACTCTATCAAGGTTGTCCGTGAATTTGTGAGACCTAAGCAACCTAGTGCTCTGATACCAACTTGTCACGACCCAAATTTCCCACCGTCGGGACCGTGATGGTGCCTAACGTTTAACCCGCTAGGCAAGCCAACGTAAATATTCAATTTATCTTATTCCTTTATTATTACCAAATAGCATGAGAAAAGACAACACTAACATAGATATAAGTACAAAATGGATTAAGGTATATAAAATCAATGTATTCCTTTACGGAATTTCACAAAAAAACCAATCCCAGAACTTTGGAGTCACAAACTCACCAACTGTCTATGAATAATACACATAACGGTCTGAATGAAATACGTACATATGTTTCAGAAGTAGCTAGAACAGAATACAAGAAAAGAAGTAGGAAGGGACGCCAAGGCCTGCTGAAGCCTGCAGGACTACCTCAGGGGCTCCACTAGACTGAAGGAAGCAACCTCGATCTATGGTCCGTAGGGTCCTACACGAGGACCTGCACAAAAGTGCAGAGTGTAGCATCAGTACAACCGAACACATGTACTGAGTAAGTGCCGAGCCTAACCTCGGTGAAGTAATGACGAGGCTAGGACGCAACAATGAAAGTCAACCTGTACAGTTTAAAAATACACGGGAAAAAAATAATACAACGAGAAATAGGCAGTAAGTATAAGGGAAAAGGGGAACATGCTGAGAGGAGGAAATATCAAATAATGAAATTAACAAGGTAAGGCACAATCTAGATGTCAATTTAAGCAATGGAATAGTAATACGAAAACAAGTGCACGACATCACCCTTCATGCTTATACTCTTGTCCTCACAATCGGAATCAATATATTCGGCACGGCATAACCCTTCATGCTTTTACCTCACAATATCATAGCACGGTATTATCCTTCGTGCATTATCTCTCATATCATGGCAAGACATCACCCTTCGTGCGTTTAAAATTACAATATCGGCACGGCATTACCCTTCGTGCATTTAAAATTACAATAGCGGCACGGCATCACCCTTCGTGCATTAACATTCATTCACAATCCCACGCACGACATCACCCTTCGTGTTTTTACACTCTTCCTCACCCAAGCACATCAAATGATAGCAATCCAAAAAGGAACAATAGCAGAGTAAACAGAAATAAAACCATAACGTCCCGGTAAGGGAGTCCACGGCGGAATAAATACGATCCCGGCAAGGGAAAACAGCTATATCCAATCTCACTTAGTACATAACTTCACATAAAAATCTTCAACTGATAATACTCCACACTTATTCAACATCAAGGAATTTCCACCAACATAGATAACTACAATGTGAAACTCAAATATTACTTACGAAAAACCACATAAATCACAATATTCTACTCACGGGCATGCTTGACACCAATGTATAGGTACTCGTCACCTCACGTATACGTCAAACATGATACTTACACATAGCAAATAGGACACAAAACCTATTCCCTCGAGCTAAGGTTAAGCCAAACACTTACCTCAAATTCCACGACCAACTCAAGCCTCGATTACCACTTTCCCTTTTGAATTTGACTCCAATTCACTTGTATCTATACATATTCAACTCAATAACATCAATAAATGCCAAACAATTCCATCCCAATGCTTAATTATAGGTTTTACACCATTCTTCCCAAAAAGTCAAAAATCGACCCCGGGCCTGCTTGGTCAAAACATGAGATTCGGACCAAAACCCGATCACCCATTCACCCACGAGCTCGAATATGTAATTAGTTTCAGAATCCGACCCCAAATTGAGGTCTAAGTTCCCAAATTTGTAAAATCCCTAATTCTCCTAAAATCCCTAATTTCTACCCTTTAAGAACAAGATTTAGGCTTAGAAATCTAATGGGTGTTAATGGAAAATGAAGAAAATGAGATTAGAAACACGAACCTATGATTTGGTGATGAAATTCCTCTTCAAAAATTGCCCAAGGTCGTATTCTATGGAAGAAAATATGAAAATGGGGTCTATTCCCGTTTTTGCTATTGTTTTTAGAAGACTGGGCAAATGTGTTATACGTTCGCGACCAAGCTTGTGCGTTTGCATAGGCTTCCCCCCCCCCCTGCCCTACGCGTTCACGTCAAAAGGGGTGCGTTCGCACAGTGTTAGAACTACCCAGCCCCCAACTCCCCTCCTGTGTTGTGCGTTCGCACTAGACTAGATGCGTTCGCACAAGGTTGCCCTTGCCTAGATGTGTGCTCGCGAGCCAGTGTATGCATTCGCATAGAGTAATCCCAGGCCCCCTCCCAATCTGTGTTGTGCGTTCGCGTGGGTTACCACGCGTTCTCATAGAGCAAAATCTCAGACACCAGCAACAGCCAAAAACACCAGATTTTCTAAGTCTAAAAACACTCTGACGCCTATCCGAAACTCACCCGAGCCCTCGGGGCTCCAAACCAAACATGTACACAACCTCAAAAACATCCTACGGACTTACTCGTGCGATCAAATCGCCAAAATAACATCTTAGACAACGAATTTAGCATAGAAATCAAAGAAAATCTCAAAACTTTCAAAGTATCAAATTTCACAAATACGGGTCTGAATCACGTCAAACGACCTCCGTTTCTTATCAAATTTTACAGACACAACTCAAATATCATATTGAACCTGTACCGGGCTCCGAAACCAAAATACGGGCCCAATACCATAAATTTTAAATATAATCAAATTCCTAAAAACTCTTATATTTTCAGAAAAACAATTTCTTTCAAAAATTCATTTCTCGGGCTTGGCACTTCGGAATTCGATTTCGGGCATACGCCCAAGTCCCATAGTTTATTTTCTTTGGCTCGCTTCCCAATACTCCTTCAAGAAAGCATATTTCATTAGTTCTCGGAAATACCTTTAAACATTTTTTAGATAAAATGTAAGTAAAAGAAAGCAAATAAGCAGTCTAAACCCCTACTTATCAACTCCCCCAAACTTAAGTTTTTGTTTGTCCTCAAGAAATTAAGGCAATTCCCACCTCCACTAGAAAAAGGGCTATTTCAGCTGGTCTAAGTTGAATCAAACACACATCAATTGGGACCAACAATTACCTACACACTCATGAATCATTAACAAGCCTATGATTTGAATGTTAAAGCACAAATAGCTCTAATGTGACGCTTGAGCATCAAGAGTTGACTTTGTTCATCATGAAAGTTCGCACTTTCATGTAGGTCACTGTGGATCCCAAACTCCTCCTCCTATACTCTCCGGAAGCTCATCTCACTCACTAATGGAGCACTCAATTCAATGACTTGAGAAAGATTCACTCATCACTCTCAAAAGAATGTCACAAGCCCGGCTCTAAGTACCATATACTTGCCCCTCATGTAGATCACCACTAATGTAAGCTTACTCGGCTTGAAATCACATAGGGCTTTTTCGGCACATAATGAAGGCTTTTGGACTAAGGACGGAAATATTGGAAGAATCGATTCATCTTTCCTTTAGCACTCCATTTTCTCTTTTTGGCTCTTACTTTGCCGACTCTTTGAGTCATTTTCTTTTCCCTTAGGGGGATTAGAGAGACTTGACATCACTATTTCTTTGTCATGCTATTCATACTTTCCTTCTTTGTATTTCACCATGTTTTTCACTTTTGCTTTCTTTTGAATCTTTTCAACCTTTTCACATTATTCACTTTTCTTTTTGTGATTTTTCTTTTGTTCTTCCTTTATTTTTCTTTTCCTTTCCTCTTCTTCATGTCTTTTCTCTTTTTGTGCCTTGATACCATCTTTAAACTCCTTTTCTATCCCCTAAACTTATGTTTTTGCCATTTGTTTCTCATGAGTGCTAAAGAAATCTCGGATGTCAAGAGAGAGTCACTATAAAATGGGTAAAGGCTTGTAACATAGTTATCGAAGAAAAAGGCTTTGGGCTCAAAAGGTTTTACTAAGGATGATATAGTTGGTGAGCCTACAATCACTTCTCAAGCCAAGATAACTTAGAATTTCACCTAGAAACACATTCAGGCCAATTTTTAGACCATTCGCATGGGTAATTGGATCTGTAACAAAATACCTCACTTCTCACAAAAATGGATTGTTAAAGAGAATAGTGTCAAGGGACCACAATAACCGCATTCAAGATTGAAAATCGCCAATGGTTCAATGAAACCACCCGATGATTGCCTAAATCAACACAAGAGTCACAAGGTCACTAACTAGAGCCATTTCTTTCCAAAAACTTCTTTTTAACCATAAACGCGTAGTTAAGTGTGTTGGTGACAAGTGAAGCATGCTTGACCCTTATTTATTCATTAATACTATTGTTTCTACAAAAACATCAAAAACGGACTCAATCCCTTAAGAAGGTTGTCACGCCATCCATCATTTGGAAGAACCACCCGATTCATACAAAACCCACCTTTGGAAAGAACCGTGGCATTAAGAAAACCAAAGGCTTATTGTTCACTAAAATATAAAATGAAGCTAACAAATCAAAAAGAAGCTATTAAAGTAAATAAGAAGCTATACTAATACAAAAACAAGATGCAGAAGCTATGAAAGAAACTACAGAAAGTAAGGCAAATGAATATACAAACCGAGGGGAATAGAATATATACAAGAGGGATGATTATATACATAATGAAAGAGAAAATAAAGATAAAATAAAAATATTATTAAAGTTACTACAATCCAATTCATCAAATGTCATCAAATCCAACAAAAATAGACCCCCACCCCCCACCCCGAATAGGAACAAGTATTGTCCTCAATCCTTAGGAAAATCAAAATAAAGGAGGGTAGAGAGTAAAGAAAACTCCCTATGTGGCCTTAGGGTGACTGGCAGCATCACCACCCTCGGGCTCCGCCAGTTATATCTCATCATCATCTGGTTGGGGAACAACAGGTTTGGCGAGCATCTGAAGCATCTCCTCAACAGTGTGGGCAGTAAGATTTAACTCGTCAGATTGGCCAGCTGGTGCCTCTACTGATGGTGCCACTGGGCCTGCTGGTACTGATGGATCTGTCTTCATCAATAGGTCAAATGGAAAATCACCCGCTGCTGCAATCTTCGTCACCTCCTTTATCATACTCTCTACTGATTTCTTAGAAGCCTAGGATTTCTCATCTTCTTCACCTGCTTGCCCAACTCCTCAATAGTTCCCCCATTAGCCACCAGTGTATCCATAATGGTCTTCTGGTTCTCCAGAATCTTTTTCAGTGTTTCCTCTACTGACGGAGGGACCTATAGTACTGCTGGAGTAGAGGGTTGTGTTGCAACAGTACTGGATATGTTAGACAACTTAGAAGTGGTTGTCTGCATCCAGTTGTTGAGGCTCGCCAATGTCTGGTAGACTCGCAGTGCAATGAGAGGATAAGAGGATGAGCCTCGCACTGATACAAAAGCAGATGGCCTAGAAGATGAAGTTGGTGGCATGTCAGATGTCCAGGTGGAAGGCCCGTCTGCAGTGGAAGGCATGGGAGTTGTAGATGGCTCAGCAACAAACTTTGTACCTACCACCGATGGATCGTCAGACTGACCAATGGTGGCAGTGTCATTACCCTTGAACTTTAGGTTGTATGTACCCTATAGGTGGTACCATGAGAAGGGCTTCATGGTCCTTACTTTTGTATCAAATGGCCTTGTCTCCACCTTTGCATCGGTGAAATATTCGGTGACGGTGTTGGGATTTGGGTAGGAGCTTTCACCTTTTCGGAAAGCTAATGTCATGTTGGTCGACATGATGGCACCAACATTGATTGGGTACCCGGCCATAATAGATGCCACCAGAACTACTCGGGGAAGTGGGAGATTATTTTTATTCAAGCTTGGATCAATACGGCTGCATACAAAGGTCTTCCACCCTTTTGCTTCTAAATTTAAGGTGGCTCGGAGGAGAGGAACCCCTGTTGGCCATGGTGGTGGTGGTCCTCGAGCAGCTAACATCTCAGCTAGCCACGGGCGAGCTGCATCATCCATAGCAAGCTTTTTCAGGTGTTGGACTGCCTCTACCTCTTCAAAGCCCAGGTAAGTGTTTAGAGTGCTGGGCTCGAATCTGACTTTCAAATTTCTCACCTTTTTTATTTTTGTATCCTTCTTGATGTGAGCCTCATTGGCATAGAACTCCCGTACAAAGTGCTCATTTGCATCTTTGACACTTTGGATGAACCACATCCACCCCTTTCGCTCCCGGAACTGTCTAAGGACATTTGGATTGTGAATATCCAAATTCTTAATTAAGAACTGTCACACGTGTGAGAGATCTCTGGGGCCACCACTCTCTGAACCTTGTGAAGGCCGTAAAACTCACAAACTGATCCTCCCAGGATTCCTTCTTCTTCGACCTCTGTAGGCTTCCCACTCGAGTGTCACCTCCTCTACCATCATCCGGGACATCATCATCTATTGCCACTGTTGCCGGAGGAGTAGGTGTAGAGGAGGGATCTGAACCCTGGCTACTGGCATCGGAACCCTCAGAAGAACTTGATGTAGTGGAGGGTTCATTGCGCAATTGATATCTCCCAGTGGGTTGTGGTGGTTGGGACTAGGCCTCAGGCTGTACCTCCATTGACTGACCCTCGGAGGCTTCCCTACGCGGGGCATATGAACTAGATTCAGAGGGCTTTGTGGCCCTACCTCTCCCAGTGGTCGGCGTTTTGGCGATTATTTTAGATTGCACTCCCAGTGGGTGAGTGCCCTTTCCTATACCTCGGGAGAGCTCACCTTTCCCTTTGGATGTATCGCCTCTACCTCCTGAATGAATCATTGTCTGCCATACAAGGAACATAAGTCAGTTGGAGTTTAAAACATTTTAAACATTTGTAGTACAGTTGCAGGATAACAGTCTACAGAAGGGACTGTACGGACCACAAAATTTTGAGTGCGGCCTCACATCCTGAAGTGCGGACCGCAAAATTTTGAGTGCGTCCACACAATTCCAAGTTGAGACACTGGTTCTCTGAAGTTCCAATGTGCGTTCGCACACGTTTTTCTACGGACCGCACAATTTTAAGTGCGGTCCGCTCTTTTCAAGCACATGTTTTCCCTAATCGACAGATCTGCGGACCGCATAATTTTGTGTGCGGCCGCACAATTTGAAAACATATGGAGTTCACATTTTCTGGTCTCCGGTTGTGCGGCCGCAGAATCTTCTCTGCGGTTGCAATCATAATTGTGTGGCCCGCACAATTAATGTGCGGTCTGCATTGTTTTTCAACACTTGGCCAATATTTCAATCACAGAACCTGCAATGCACACTCATTCCTGCAAATCACTTCAAAACTAGTTAGCTCAGTACAAAACCTATCTAAAAGGGAAGAAAATAAAAAATGAAAAGAAACATGGGTTGCCTCCAATGAAGCGCCTGATTTAACGTCGCGGCACGATGCAGGTTACCATGAATCACTTGTAATGAATTAACCCCACAACGTGGCCATCATCAACTTTGCCAAGATAATGTTTCACCTAGTGACCATTGCCTCCAAACACTTAATCATTTTTGTTCTTCAAGTCTAATGTGCCAAAGGGTGTCACATACAACTTCAAATGGACCACTCCACTTGGACTTCAACTTTCCCGGAAACATCCGCAACCGAGAATTGAACAATAGCACAAGATCACCTTCTTTGAACTCCTTGTTTCGGATGTACTTGTCATAGAGATACTTCATCTTGTCCTTGTATAAGGACGAACTAGAATATTCATGGTACCGAAATTCATCAAGCTCATTTACTTGTGCCACCCTTAAGTTGACGGCGGCATCCCATTCAAGATTAAGCTTTTTCAATGCCCACATAGCATTGTGCTCAAGTTCCACCAGTAGGTGACAAGCTTTCCCGAACACTAAAAGATACAGATACATACCAATCGGTGTTTTGTAAGTCGTCCTATAAGCCCAAAGAGCATCATCAAATTTCTTTTGACCAATCTGTCCAGTTGGCATTCACGGTCTTTGACAAAATACTCTTGATCTCCCGGTTGGATACTTCAACTTGCCCGCTTGCTTGAGGATGATAGGGGGTGGACACTTTGTGACTGACACCATACTTTGTGATTAAGTATCAAAAGCTTTGTTGCAAAAGTGTGATCCCCCATCACTAATAATGGCCTTTGGAGTAACAATCTTGTGAAGATGTTCTTTTTCAAAAATGCGACCACACTTCGAGCTTCATTGTTGGGTAAATCCACGGCTTCAACCCACTTTGACACATAATCCAAAGCTACCAATATGTAAGTGTTCCGACAAGAGCTCATGAACGGACCCATGAAATCAATGCCCCACCCATCAAAAATGTCAATTTTCAAGATGGTGGTGAGGGGCATCTCATTTTTCATAGAAATCCCACCGGCCCTTTGACATTCATCACAACGCTTGACGAGATCGCTAGCATCCTTATAAAGAGTAGGCCAATAGAATCCACAACTTAACACTTTCATTGCCGTTCTAGCTCCACCATGGTGACCACCATATGGTGAAGAATGGAAAGCCTTAAGAATTTCCACTTGTTCTTCCTCCGGTACACATCGTCGAATTACACCATCGGTACAAATCCAAAAGAGATACGGATCATCCCAATAATAGTCAAGGCAATCCCATTTGAGCTTCTTCCTTTGGTTTGAAGAGAACTCATCGGTACAATACCACTCACAAGATAATTGGCTAAGTCACCGAACCATGGCATCCCGGTCATTTAGATGGCTAGGAGTTGCTCGTCGGGAAATGAATCATTTATCTCAAGGCCATTAGGTGGCCTCCCCTCCTCCTCCAAACGAGACAAGCGGTCCGCCACTTGGTTTTCACTACCCTTGCTATCTTGAATCTTTAGAATCTTTTTTGCTCGTCAAATATCGAAGCGCCCCATGGTCGGTGTGTAAAATCACCTTTGTACCCATCAAGTACGGGTGGAACTTCTCCATAGCAATGACAATAGCAAGGAGCTCTTTTTCGGTCACTTTATAGTTGACTTGGGCATCATTCATGGTCTTACTAGCATATTAGACCGGATGGAAGATTTTGTTGATACGTTTCCCCAACACCGCTCTAAACGCCACATCACTTGCATCACAATGAGCTCGAAAGGCAAGCTCCAATCCGGTGCGGTGATAATAGGAGTAGTAGTCAACTTGAACTTAAGCAATTTGAGTGCCTTCATACAATCCTCATTGAAATAAAACTTGGAATCCTTCTACAAAAGTTTACACAAAGGGTTTACCACCTTATAAAAGTCCTTGATGAATCGGCGATAGAACCTTGCATGACCCAAGAAGCTCCTCACTCCCTTCACGGATGTAGGGGTGGGAGTTTGGAGATCACCTCAATTTTGGACTTGTCGACCTCAATATCATGCTTTGAAATTTTGTGATCAAGGACAATTCCTTCCTCAACCATGAAGTGACATTTCTCCCAATTCAAAACCAAGTTTGTTTCCTCACATCTTGCCAATACCTTGTACAAGTTGTCTAAGCACTCATCAAAAGAATTCCCCACCACAAAAAGGTCATCCATGAAAACCTTAAGAAAATCCTCCACCATGTCGGTGAAGATGGCCATCATACACCGTTGAAAAGTCGTTGATGCATTGCATAACCCAAATAGCATCCCCAAGAATGCGAAAGTACCATAGGGAAAAGTGAAAGTAGTATTCTCTTGGTCCTCAGGTGCAATAAGAATTTGATTGTAGCCAGAATATCCATCGAGGAAACAATAGAAAGCACGTCCAGCCAACCTATCAAGCATTTTATCAAGAAATGGAAGCAGGAAATGATCTTTCCGAGTGACTTTGTTGAGCTTCCTATAGTCCATGCACACTCTCCACCCGTGACCGTTCTTGTAGGGATAAACTTGTTCTTGTCATTTGTTACCATATTCATGCCTCCTTTCTTTGGGATACATCGCAACGGAGAGGTCCACGAGCTATCAGAAATGGGGTAAACAACCCCGGCATCCGACCATTTTATGATCTCCTTCTTCACCACCTCTTGCATTGCTTCATGTAATCTTCTTTGATTTTCAATGGTCCAAAATAATGTTGTGCATGCAAAAGGCGGGGCTTATACCCCGAATATCTTCCAATGTCCATCATATTTCTTTCTTCTTCTTTTGGAGCACCACAGAAGTAGAATCTACCTGCATGTTAGTCAAGTTAGAGGAAAGAATAACAGGTAAAGTAGAACATGGTCCAAGAAACTCATACCTGAGATGTGGAGGGAATGGCTTTAACTCCAAAGTGGGAGGCTCCTCGATTGAGGGCTTTGTTGGAGGAGTCTTCCGGTTCTCAAGATCTAAGGATAATTTTCGGAGTTCATAAGTGTATGACCCCATCCCTTGAAATGCATTTACACATTCCACATAACCTTCCTTCTCATCATCATCATGATTAAGAAATATGGATTCTAAAGTATCATAAAAATTCGTCATGGCACTAGCATCATCAACAATCACTTTGGTCACTAAGTCCACAAACGAACAAACTTCATTTCTATTCGGTTGCCTCATAGTTTTGCACACATGGAAAACCACCTTTTTATCGCCCTCCCGGGAGATGAGCTCACCGGCTTCCACATCAACAAGAGTCTTCCCCGTAGGAGGAAAGGTTTACCGAAGATAATAGGCACCTTATAGTCCACCTCGCAATGAAGAATCAAAAAGTCCGCTGGAAGGATGAACTTATCAACACGAACCAACATCTTCAATAATACCCAATGGTCCTTTCATAGTAAGATCCACCATTTGCAACCTCATAGATATGGGTCTTGGTTTCCCAATTCCCAAAGTTTTAAACACCGAGCATGGAATAACATTGATACTCACCCCTAGATCACATAGAGCTTTGGCAAAGTCGGCGCTCCTGATAGTGCAAGGGATAATGAAAACGCCGGGATCTTCTAATTTTGGAGCCATTGAGTGCACAATAGCACTCACTTGATGTGTCATATTGATAGTCTCACAATTCATTAATCTTTTCTTTGTTACCAAATCCTTCATGAACTTTTCATAACCGTGCATTTTTTCTAACGCCTCAACCAATGGCACATTAATGGATAAGCTCTTCATCATGTCAATAAACTTCTTGAATTGGATCTCACTATTTTTCTTGGCGATCCTTTGAGGGTATGGAGGATAAGGCCTTGTTATTGGTGCATTGTCCTTTGGCACTACCGGTTCCGGTATGTCAATCACGTATTCCCTAGACAGGTTCACTTCTTCTTGTTTCTCCTCCATATTCTCATCAATATCAATTCTCACTTCTTCATTAGCTTGAACCACATTACTTGGAATTTTATCTTCTTGAATCACTACATCATCATCCACAACTCTTATTTGATTTGAGGTTGTTGCCTCCCCATATTTTCCACTCCGTGTGGTTACAACCATGGCATGTCCCGTGTCCCCCCCCCCCCTTCGGGTTCACCATTGTATCACTAGGTAGTGCCCCCTTAGGATGAGTGTTTAAAACTTGCGAGATTTCCCTAATTGAACCTCCAAATTTCGGATTGAAGTGCTGTGAGAGGCTAGTTAAGCATCAGAGTCGGCATTTTTCTCCATCATCTGTTTTTTCAATCTTTCCCATCTCATTATTGGACAATCTAGAACCATGGGACGGATAAGGAGGCCGGTTTCTTGGTTGTTGATACATTGGGAGCCTTTGAAAGCCTTACCCNCCCGTCCCCCCCCCCCCTCTTCGGGTTCACCATTGTATCACTAGGTAGTGCCCCCTTAGGATGAGTGTTTAAAACTTGCGAGATTTCCCTAATTGAACCTCCAAATTTCGGATTGAAGTGCTGTGAGAGGCTAGTTAAGCATCAGAGTCGGCATTTTTCTCCATCATCTGTTTTTTCAATCTTTCCCATCTCATTATTGGACAATCTAGAACCATGGGACGGATAAGGAGGCCGGTTTCTTGGTTGTTGATACATTGGGAGCCTTTGAAAGCCTTACCCCTGATTCTCTTGGTTATTATTATTCCAACCCCCTTGGTTGTTTCTTCCAATATATCCTTGATTGTTGCCACCCCAATTTCCTTGATTATTACAATTTCCTAAATTATTGTTATTGTTCAAATTACTTTGATTGTTGTTAACAGCACTCCAATTGCCTTGGTGGTTTTGATTATTCCAATTTTCTTGGTTTCCTTGAGAACGACATTATTGTTGATTCGGGCCTTGAGAATTATTTCTTTGCCCTTGGAAATTGTTGACATATTGTACTTCTTCTTCTTTCTCATGGTACGAATCACCTTGGTCAAACCCACTATCATCTTGCAAAAATTATTCCGCACGGTTTTGCACTTGAACCTTTTTGACGTCTTTTGTTCATTACCATATTCACACCTTCTATTGCATTCACTTGCTTAGGATCTTAAACTTGTTGAAGTTGAGCTTTTGTTAATTGATTCATTGTGGTCATCAACTCGGGAATTGCTTGCCCATGATCATGCAATTCCTTGTGTAGGTGAATCACATTTGGATCGCCTTGAGGAAAATTATCTCTACTTTTCCATGCCGATGAAGTATCCGCCATTTCATCCACGATTTCACATGCTTCGGCATATGGCATTGTCATGAAATTCCCACCGGCAAGTTGGTTGACCACGCATTGATTTGTAGTGTTGATCCCCCTGTAGAAGGTTTGTTGGATCATGGCCTCAGTCATATCATTATTCGGGCACTCTTTAACCATGATACGGTATCTCTCCCAAATCTCATGCAAAGGCTCATCAGGTTCTTGCTTGAACACTAGAATTTCATCCCGAAGTGTAGCCATATGCCCGGGCGAAAAGAACTTAGCAATGAATTTTTCCGCCAACTCATCACATGTATGGATGGAATGGTTGGGCAATCTTTCTAAGCAATCCAATGTCTTTCCCTGTAGAGAGATGGGAAACAGCCTCAACCTTAGCGCATCCTCGGAGACGTTGGTCTGTTTTCTCCACAAACCCTTTGAGGTGCTTGTATGCATTTTGACTCAGAGCCCCGATGAAGAATCCCCGTTGCTCAAGCAATGTA
>ML379190.1:38943-49151 GCA_005239525.1 Nicotiana knightiana | reverse complement strand
CAGTAAGCGACTTAATCTACTAATTATAAAACTTCTAAAACCACAAACCCGAAACCACGAACGGAATCCACGAACTCGTTCTTTTCTTTTCTTTTCTTTTGCTTCAAATTTTTTTTTTCTCTCTCTTTTCCTTTCTGCCGTCTGTTTTCTCTTTCTCTTTTTTTTTTGTTTTTTTTTCTCTGCCGTTCTTTTCCTTACTTCTTCTTTTTCTGTTTTTTTTTCTCGTCCCTCTCTCCCTTCTTTTTCTTACTTTTTTTCTTTTTCTCTTCTTCCTCTTTTTGTTTTCTTCCTCTTCTTCCTCTCCTCCTTTTTTTGTACATACCCCACACATATATATATAAGATATGGGTGATGAATGGACGAGTTAGAGTTGGAGTTGGAGTTGGAGTGGGGTTGAGAGATTTGAGGCTAAGAAAAAGGGATTTAAGAATTATTTGAGATAATTAGGATTGTTATATTAGGATTGTTTTTTTTTTTTTTTTAACTTTTTTTCTTTCTTTCTAATTCTTAGATAAAAAATGGCAAATCACACACACACACACACACACATATATATATATATATATACATACCAACGTTACTTTTAAACTTAAAGGAAACTATAAAAATAAGAAAACTCAATATTTACACTATAGATTAAATTATGCAAAAAAAAAAAATATATATATATATATATAATAGTTTACTTATTAAAATTCTAATTAAAAGATACTCCGTATATATATTCACACTTTAAGAATGTGAGTATTATTATTATTTATTTACTTATTTTAATTAAATAAAATCTACGAAGTGTAAGATAAAAGCTTAAAACATTAATATTAGGCCTAAAAGGAATATTTACACTAAAATAGTATAACATTTGAGTGTGGTCAAAAATTAGTTGTTCACATACTCTACACCATCTTTTTGCCCTTCAATTCCTTCTCATATTTCCCCTACTTCTTCTACTTATGATTCTCATACCTCTATCAATCCTGTATCTCCTTCTACTGTTTCTCCTGATGTTTTGCGCAGGTCTTTAAGAGAACACAATGCACCTAGCTATTTTTCTGATTATATATGTGGAGCAGTACACTTAACTGATGTCTCTCACTCTTGCTTCACAACACCAGTTTCTCCTTCTACTATTTCACCTAGCCTACTTTATGTCCCTAATCAAAGTCTATTAAACTCCTTATGCACTGTTCATGAACCCTCTGGCTATTCTCAGGCAGCATTGGACCCTGGTTGGCAAGAATTCAATGGCCAAAGAGCTTGATGCTTTGAAAACAAATGAAACTTGGGAGGTTGTTCCATTACCAGTTGGAAGAAAAGCTCTACCTTGTAAATGGGTGTACAAGGTCAAGCTGAAATCTAATGGCAGTATGGAAAGACTTAAGGCTCGTTTGGTTATTCGAGGAGACACTCAATGAGAAGGGATCGATTTTATACAGATTTTCTCTCCCGTGGTCAAAATGACCACCATTAGGTGTATTCTTGCCATTGCTGTCAAAAAGAATTGGGGACTTTATCAACTAGATGTGAATAACGCTTTTCTACACGGGGATTACATGAAGAGGTCTATATGAAATTTCCTGTTGGCCTAGACCCTCCTGCTCCCAACCTTGTTTGTCGACTAAAGAAATCTCTTTATGGTCTTCGCCAAGCCTCTAGGCAGTGGTATGCCCACTTGACTGCTGCTCTCAACTTCAAGGGTTTTACTCACTCTCTTAACGACTACTCTCTTTTCTAATAAAAAAGTGGTGATTCTGTCTCTCTGGTGGCTGTTTATGTAGACGATATCTTACTAACATGCAACAACATTCAGGAGCTAAATGATCTAAAGCAATTCCTAGATCAAGAGTTTAAAATTAAAGACTTGGGGAACTTATCTTATTTCTTGGGCATGGAAGTGTTGCGTGAGCCCTCTGGTCTGATTCTCTGCCAACGCAAGTTCACCCTTGAGCTTCTCACTGAATTTGACTGCCTTGATCTGTCTCCTGCTTCTTCTCCTTTGGATACCTCTTCTAAGTTACATGCAGGTGTTGGGGCTCCTATTTCTGATCCTCTACTCTATCGTCGCCTTTTGGGCAAGTTCAACTTTCTCACTCACACCCGTCCTGACATCTCCTTTGTTGTTCTACATCTTAGCCAATTCATGCAAGACCCTCGTGAGCCCCATTTTTTTGTTGCTCATCACTATCTTCGTGACCCTGGTTTGGGTCTTTTCATGACTGCTACTCCTTCTCTTGATTTGCTCGCTTTTTGCGATTCTGATTGGGGTGCTTGCCCTGATAGTCGTCATTCCATTAGTGGATTTTTTATCAGTTTGGGGGGTTGTCCTATTTCTTGGAAATCCAAGAAACAACCCTCTGTATCTTTGTCTTCTGCTGAAGCCGAGTACCGGTCGATGAGGCGTGTAGTTGCTGAACTGACCTGGCTTGTCCGTCTCCTTGACGATCTCTCAATCGTTCCTTCACTGTCGGTTCCTCTTCACTCCGACAGCCAAGCGGCCATTCACATCGCAAAAAACCCCGTTTTCCATGAGCATACAAAACATGTGGGACTTGATTGACATTTTGTCCGGCAACAGTTCCAAGTGGGTCTCATCTCTCTCTCTTTTCTTCCCTCTCACCACCAACTAGCTGATATCTTTACCAAACCCCTTTCCGGGCCTCTTCATCGTGGCTTATTGAGTAGGTTGGGTGTGCTTTCCGCCCCCTC
Source organism: Nicotiana knightiana (assembly GCA_005239525.1). Taxonomy (NCBI): domain Eukaryota; kingdom Viridiplantae; phylum Streptophyta; class Magnoliopsida; order Solanales; family Solanaceae; genus Nicotiana; species Nicotiana knightiana. Next base: position 46,445 of record ML379190.1, on the reverse strand, counting down.
CAACTTGAGGGGGGGTGTTGCCGATGAACCAGATCGAGAAAAGAAGAAGATAGAGAAGATAGGGAAATGACCTACTAAATACCCTTCTTGGGCCACACGGATGGGCCAGTCAGATATTGGACTTATTGGGCCAGTAAGATGGGGTATTTAACAAGCCCAATTATAACATATAATGAAGTAAGGAGGTTAGTAGCTACATGTATATATATTATTCTCTGCCTTGTAAACAGACACAATTGAGAAAACAGAATACAAATTCATTTTACTTCTTCAAAATTTCTCTCTCTAAATTCAACAGTTATAAGGTCAAATTGAGTGATTCAAAAGCCTAAATTCATTAGAATTTCACAAGGAATCCATTACACACATAAAAATCGAGTTAGGGATCATTTGGCACGAGAAACGAGGCAGAATAGCTGGCAGAAAATATATTAAAAACGGGCAGACCTTTTCCTTCTCCAATTTTTTGAGGTTCCAGCCCTAAAACTGAGTTTTCTTCAACAATCTTCATCCCCAATTCATAGGTAATCAATTCCAAACCTTTTTCTTTTAATTCCTTACTATTTTGCATCACTTTTAAAGCAAAAACAAAGGATTTCCATGGTAAAAATTTAGGATTTGGGTAGAATTAGGGAGTTTTGTAAAAATTGAATTTTTATATCAAATTAAGGTCGGATTTCAAAACTAATAGCATATTTGGGTTCTTGGATGAATGGGTAAACGTAATTTAGTCTGAACCCTGAGTTTAGACCAAGCGGGCCCGGGGTCGGGTTTTCACCTTTTTTTTTAGAAAACTTAGGAAAAATTATATTATTCAATAAAGTAAGTTCCTTTAGCATTAGTTAATGATATTAAGTTAATTGTGATTAGATTCGAGCAAGTTAGAGGTGAATTCAAAAGGAAAAGTGATAATTGAACAGTGAGTGACCTGCGGAATTGAGGTAAGTGTTTGGTCTAACTTTGTCTTGAGGGAATAGGACTCCCCACTTGTTTGTTATGTGAAAAGCATGGGTGTGATGTATAGTTGAGGTGACGAGTACCTATGCACCACCTAAATTGTCTGTTGAACATGATCCCCCTTCCCGTTCCTCACTTATTTGATTATGGTTTTACTTGTTATATGTTCGTTATTGTTTCCATGACTATTTGGCCAGATTATTTGTTGTTAGATATTGTTGTGACTATTTTTGGAAAAATATTGATTGTTTGAATTGACTCCCCTGTGATATAAAATGGTTGAGGAGCTTGGCATTGTTTTACGAAATAAATATTGATATTCTTATGTTCCTGTTGGTTTTATGGTTGAGAGGATATTGATGAAGTTATGAGGAAAATGCAGTTTATTATTTATAATTATTGAGACAAAAATATTGTGAAAGGCTTGGCCTGAATTGTGAAATTTATGAATAAGTTGATATGATATGTCTGGTGGGAGCGGGTTGCACGCCGCAACAAGGAGTGATACAGGTGGACAGGTGGGATGAGGTTGCACGCCGCAACAGGAGTAATAAGGGTGAAATATCTAGGGAGGAGCAATAAGGGAGGACAGGTGGGAGCGGGTTGCACGCCGCAACAAGGAGCGATAAGGGAAGACATTTATATTTTTTTTCTGATTTTCAAAAAGAAATAAAGTTTGAAAAGCTTAAATATTTATTTTACTATTATTTATATATTTTGGCACTATTTTTTTTATTTAAAGCTAAAGTTTGGCAATTTGGAAATTTATTTAAGGATTGGTTATAGCTGAGATCTGAAAAAGGCAACTTACTTATAAAAATTTGTTGCAGCATTTATTTTATTTATTACTTCTTTGTTATTTAATATTGTTATCGACTATATTGTTAAAGCCCAGCCTTAGCCTCGTCACTACTTCGTCGAGGTTAGGCTCGACACTTACTCAGTACATGGGATCAGTTGTACTGATACTACATCTGTGCTATTTTGCACTGATCCAGGTACTAGTCAGCATTAGGGGATTTTAGGACGACTACCTATTCATTTGGAGACATGAGGTACATCTGCCGGCATTCGCAGGTTCCGAGAGTCTTCTCCTATTTTTACATATGTTGTTTTATATTATTCAGAACAATTACACTATTTCTTTCAGCCCATTATTTGTAGTATTCTTTAGTAGTTCGTGAATTGTGATACCGGACTCTGGGGTAGTTCTAGATTTATTTACATAATTAGTTCGTGGCTCGGCTTAATTTATTATTTTTTTATTTTATATTTGGAAGTATTTATTGAAATCCATGGGATCAAGTTTAATTTAAAATTGTTCTATCCTGTTTAAGTGATTAATTAACGGAAATACTTGAGCGACTCTAACATTGGCTTGCCTAGCAAGTGTGGTGTTAGGCGCCATCACGATCCCTAAGGTTGGGAATTTGGGTCGTGACAAGTTGGTATCAGAGCACTAGGTATAGGTCTCACAAATCACGAACAAACTTGGTAGAGTCTGAAGGATCGGTACGGAGACGTCTGTACTTATCTCTCAGGGGCTATGAAGTTAGGAACAATTTCACTTCTATTCTACTCCATCGTGCGAATTTATTCTTCCATTGATGATTTAACTTGACTATTCTTGTCCTCTCACAAATCTTGACAACACGCAAAGCGTCTATGACCGGACAAGAGATGAAGCCCCAATGACAACTACGATCAAGGGAAGATACAGAAGTAGAGCTCAGTCTAAAGCTCGGACATCAACACCTATTGTACAATCTCAAATGGATCTAGACGCGGAGGTTCTAGCTCAGTCGGTACAGGTTGGACTAGTCCATATCCCAGAAGGATTTATAGCTACTCCAGTATTGCATAACAAGGGAATAGTTGAAAGCATCGGGGTTGATTTATATGATCTGTGAAGTTTAACATTGTGGATTATCAGGCATTGTGACCTATGACTTCGTGCCAAGTGGGGAAGTCCACTGTCAAGGAATAGATTGTGAGGCCATGTGTTATATCAGTTTTGTTTTGGAATGTATAAGGCCGAAGATTTTGCAAGAGATAAAGCTAGGAATTTCGGTATGTCTGCCTCCTTAATAACCCTATACCTCAGTAACAAAGATATATTCAAACAACTTTAAATCTACAGAAAGTCTATTCAGCGTGGAAGTCACGGTTGCGAATTTTGGGGTGCTCCATAGGGAGTACAGTGGTTGACAATCTTCTAGACTATATGGTTCGTTCCAAGAATTATCTGTATAGGGTCTTACCTTTGGGATCATTGTGCATCAATAAGGATAAAAGTAACCCCAAAGAATAACGAAGAGCATATGAATAAATGGGGTAGCTCAGCAGTGTTGAGTCAGCATAGTAAAAGAAGAAATTGGCCGTCGGTGTTTGTCGTAAGCCTACTAAGAGGGAGACCAGCCATTGAAACACCAACTACTTGACTCAGTTCTCACAAATACTTGTGAAAGAGTTTGTTCTCGGACTCTCCATAATGTGTGGCGCATAGGGTTTGAACGGTTTGCGTCAGGTCACTATGACGGTGTCAGAATATGCCATCAAGTTCGATAAGATAGCCGTCATACTTCTACTTCAGTTAATATATCCAGAGGGCGAGTCCCCAGACTCATTAAAGGACTCAATTATGATTGTAAAAAAAAATTTGTACGACTCAGGGCAAGTTGATACTTCATTTCGACTAATGGTAGAAATTGCTTAGATGTTAGAATGTGCCCAGGATGAGGAAAAGAGGAAGCTAAGGAGACTAAGAGGTATCGAGGTTCTAAAAGATTCAGTGGATTTTGCTTTGCAATAACAAATTATTTCGGCAAGGGCTCGGGCAGCCGACCAGCCCAGTCGGTATATCTGATTACTCGGGGTGCTTCAATGAGTTCTTTTAATGTACCACCACTACGAGATTCCTACAACGATTATTCCAATTTATTTGGTATAAACTCGGTATGAGCCGACAAATAATTTCATCAGAGCACTCAGGCTACGTGCCCCATTGCAGTTACAACTCAACTTACATGACCAACTAGGGAAAAATGGGTCGGAATGTTGAAAGTGGAGGTCAGATTCCTAGAGGTGGAGACCCAGCCTGTTGATATATTTTTTATGGTATGGATAAGGTCGTTACATTAAATAGTGCCATTACGAGAACAATCTCTAATTATTATAAAGTTATGATTTCCTGGACTTAAGTCGGTTATGTGTATCTAATAAAATTCTTCTAATATGCTCCTTTATCGGGTGAGCTTCGTAACTCTAAAATCTACAAATATGAATACTTGTATTGAGAAAGTCTATGGAGATAATTGTGTCTATCATTACATGTTGTAATTTTGTTTAACATAAAATATTTGAAGGAAGGAAAGGAAGGTTTCGAGTGGCGATATGCATATTACTTGTGATTCAGAATTGAGGACGAGATCCTCGCGTGTTAATATGATTTGGTATATTTAAAATGGGCTACGAGCCGCGGTGGAAGTATGTAAGAATGAGAACCTTGTGATGGAAATTCTTGTGTTTAAATTCTCCCTTGTGAAATTTGAAATTTGTACAAGAATACTAATAAGAAGTCATGCCTATTAGGGTTACTCCAAAAATGTATGTATAAAATAATAATAACAGTAATAATAATAATAATAACAATAATAATAATAATAATAATAATAATAATAAATGAATTAATTACTTAATTAACTATCTGTGCATAATTTGCCAAATTTGTGCTATAATTATTGAGATTTAACCTACAAGGTAGGTGCCCGCCCATATGGCGTTAAATGTGACACGTTAATTCGGGTATATAATTACGAGGTCTTCAAACATCGCATCTCGTTATCGGTAATGTGAAGTGTTGAAGGAGACTTTCTATTGTTAACGTGAAGTTAATTGATAATTTTGTAACTGACTATGAACAACTATTAAGGAAATTGAGACAGTCAAGAACTGGCCTAGACCCTCTACAGCTACGGAGATTAGGAGTTTCTTGGGTTTGGTGGGTTATTACCGTCGTTTTGTGGAAGGGTTCTCATCCATAGCAGCCTCAATGACAAAATTGACTGAGAAAGGTTCCCCATTTAAATGGTCATATGAGTGCGAGGCGAGCTTTCAGAAGGTCAAGACAACCTTGACTTCAGCACCGGTGTTGGTGTTACCATCAGATTCGGGTTCTTTCACGGTGTATTGTGATGCTTCTCGAGTTTTGGCCTTGGAGCAGTGTTGATGCAGGATGGCAGGGTGATTGCGTACACGTTACGTCAGTTGAAAGTCCATGAGAAGAATTACCATGTTCGTGATTTAGAGTTGGCGGCTATTGTTTATGCTTTGAAAATTTGGAGGCATTATCTTTAAGGCGTGCCGTGTGAGATTTTTACTGACCATCGCACTCTCCAGTACTTATTCAAGCAGAAAGATGTAAATTTGAGGCAGCGGAGGTGGTTAGAGTTGTTAAAAGATTATGATGTCACTATATTGTATCACCCGGGGAAGGCCAATATGGTGGCCGATGCATTGAGTAAAAAAGCGGTGAGTATGGGCAGTCTTGCGTAAATTACAGTTGGCAAGAGACAATTGGCTTAAGACATTCAGACTTTGGCTAATCAGTTCGTGAGGTTGGATATTTTGCCCAGCAGTGTCCTAACTTGTACTGTCGTTCGGTCCTCTCTAATTGATCGCATCCGAGAGCGGCAAGATGATGACCCATATTTGGCTGTTCTTAGGGACACAGTTCGGCACGGTGATGCCAAGCAGGTTATAGTTGGAGATGATGGTGTTTTGAGGATATAGGGTCAGTTATGTGTGCCTAATGTTGATGGCCTTTGTGAGTTGATCCTTGAGGAGGCTCACAATTCTAAGTATTCTATTCACCCAGGGGCAGCTAAAATGTACCAAGATTTGAGACCCCATTATTGGTGGAGAAGGATGAAAAAGGACATTGTGGCGTACGTGGCTAGTTACTTAAATGGTCAGCAGGTAAAGTATGAACATCAGAGACTTGGTGGTTTGCTTCAGCAGATAGAGATCCCTGAGTGGAAGTGGAAGCGTATCACTATGGACTTCGTTGTTGGACTCCCACGGACTCAGAGGAAATTTGATGCAGTTTGGGTTGTTGTGGATATGATAACTAAATCAGCACATTTCATTCCTGTGGCAAGTGCTTATACTTCAAAGCGGTTGGCTGAGTTATATATTCGGGAGAGACTTCGTGCAGCTCAGTCTAGGTAGAAGAGTTATGCCAATCGTAAGGTTCGTGATGTAGCATTCATGTTTGGAGAGAGAGTATTTCTTCGTGTGTCGCCCATGAAGGGTGTTATGAGGTTTGGAAAGAAGGGTAAGTTGCGCCCTAGGTATATCAGGTCGTTTGAGATTCTTGATAAAATGGGGGAGGTGGCTTATAGACTTGCGTTGCCTCAAGGGTTATCCTCAGTTCATCCGGTATTCCACGTGTTTATGCTCCGAAAATATCATGGTGACCCGTCCACGTGTTAGATTTCAGCTTTGTCCAGTGGGACAAAGACTTGACTTATAAGGAGGAGCCGGTAGCTATTTTGGATTGGTAGGTTCGTCAATTGAGGTCTAAGAGTTATCCTTCAGTTCGAGTGCAGTGGAAGAGTCAGCCCGTTGAGGCAGCTACTTGGGAGTCCGAGTCGGACATGCAGAGTAAATATCACACTTGTTTGCAAATTCAGGTAATCTAATATGTCCGTTCGAGGACGAACGTTTGTTTTAGAGGTGGAGATTGTGATGACCCAAGGGGTCATTTTATGAATTTAGACTCCGTTCTAGGCTTATTAGCCATAAAAAGATTAATTTTAACTACCTCGATTTGTGTGCGCAGTCCGGGCGTGAAACCGAAAAGCTTTTATGTTAAAATATAAGAAATAATAATTTTTAGAATTACAAAATTTGGTTTTAGTTGACTTGAGTCAACATTTTGAGTACGGACTCAAATCTGTGTTCCGACGATCCCGAAAGGTCCGCAGTAAAATATGGGACCCGGGCGTATGCCCGGAAATGAATTCCGAGGTCCCAAGCCTTAGAAATCAATTTTTGAAAGAAATTATTTTGCTGAAATATTTATGAAATAATGAAAAGAATTAATGTTTGAAGTCATTGGTATCGGGCCCGTATTTTGGTTTCGGAGGCTGGTACAGATTTATTATGATATTCAGGCCTTGCATGTGAAATTTGGTGAAATACGGAGTTCATTTGACGTGATTTGGACATCCGGTTGAAAAATTATGAACTTTAAATGTTCTTGAGGAAAATAATGAGTTTTGAGGTTTAATTCGTTGTTTTACATGTTATTTCATGATTTGATCGAAGGAGAAAGTCCATATTATGATTTTAGACTTGCGTACATGTTTGATTTAGAGCCCCGAAGGCTCGGGTGAGTTTCAAATAGGTTTGGGTTGTGTTGCGCTCGTTCTTTCTTATGCTTCGACGTCGTTTCTCCAAGCATAAATGATATCATATTGAACAAATGAGCTCCGATTTATGTTTTGAATGAAGTATTAGATCCGTATCATAATTACGGACCC
>ML379190.1:24909-38887 GCA_005239525.1 Nicotiana knightiana | reverse complement strand
TTTGATTTAGAGCCCCGAGGGCTCGGGTGAGTTTCAAATAGGTTTGGGTTGTGTTGCGCTCGTTCTTTCTTATGTTTCGACGTCGTTTCTCCAAGCATAAATGATATCATATTGAACAAATGAGCTCCGATTTATGTTTTGAATGAAGTATTAGATCCGTATCATAATTACGGACCCATAGCAAAAAGAATCATCAAATTTGGACATCGTATAAGGATTTTATGGCCATTTTACCAAGGTTGCCCAGAATTTTCAGGTTAATTACGAATTTGCCCCTGACGGCGTATTAAAAACCTGCACTATTTACAAATCTTAAAACCTACATATCTCCTTCATTATAAGGTCAAATTGAGTGATTCAAAGGCCTAAAGTCATTAGAATTTCACAAAATCCATTGGACACATAAAAATCGAGTTTAGGGGTCATTTGGCATGAGAAACGAGGCAGAATAGCTGGCAGAAAATATATTAAAAACGGGCAGACCTTTTCCTTCTCCAATTTTTTGAGGTTCCAGCCCTAAAAATGAGTTTTCTTCAATAATCTTCATCCCCAATTATTAGGTAATCAATTACAAACCTTTTTCTTTTAATTCCTTACTATTTTGCATCACTTTTAAAGCAAAACCAAAGGATTTCCATGGTAAATATTTAGGATTTGGGTAGAATTAGGGAGTTTTGTAAAAATTAAATTTTTATATCAAGTTAAGTTTGGATTTCAAAACTAATAGCATATTTGGGTTCGTGGGTGAATGGGTAAACGTAATTTAGTCCGAACCCCGAGTTTAGACCAATCGGGCCCGGGGTCGGATTTTCACTTTTTTTTAGAAGACTTAGGAAAAATTATATTATTCAATAAAGCAAGTTCCTTTAGCATTAGTTAATGATATTAAGTTAATTTTGATTAGATTCGAGCAAGTTAGAGGTGAATTCAAAAGGAAAAGCGATAATTGAGCAGTGAGTGGCCCGCGGAATTGAGGTAAGTGTTTGGTCTAACTTTAACTTGAGGGAATAGGATTCCCCACTTGTTTGTTATATGAAAAGAATGGGTGTGGTGTATAGGTGAGTTGACGATTTCTATGCACCACCCAAATTATCTGTTGAACATGATCCCCTTCCCGTTCCTCACTTATTTGATTATGGTTTTACTTGTTATATGTTCGTTATTGTTTCCATGACTATTTGGCCAGATTAATTTGTTGTTAGATATTGTTGTGACTATTTTTGAAAAATATCGATTGTTTGAATTGACTCCCTTGTGATATAAAACGGTTGAGGAGCTTGGCATTGTTTTACGAAATAAATATTGATATTCTTATGTTCCTATTGGTTTCATGGTTGAGAGGATATTGATGAAGTTATGAGGAAATTGCAGTTTATTATTTAAAATTATTGACACAAAAATATTGTGAAAGGTTTGGCCTGAATTGTGAAATTTATGAATAAATTGATATGATATGTCTGGTGGGAGCGGGTTGCACGCCGCAACAAGGAGTGATAAGGGTGGACAGATGGGATCGGGTTGCACGCCGAAACAGGAGTAATACAGGTGAAATATTTAGGGAGGAGCAATAAGGGAGGACGGGTGGGAGCGGGTTGCACGCCGCAACAAGGAGCGATAAGGGAGGACATTTATATTTTTTTTCTGATTTTCAAAAGGAAATAAAGTTTGAAAAGCTTAAATATTTATTTTACTATTCTTTATATATTTTGGCACTATTTTTTTATTTAAAGCTAAAGTCTGGAAATTTGGAAATTTATTTAAGGATTGGTTATAGCTGAGATCTGAAAAAGGCAACTGACTTATAAAAATTTGTTGCAGCATTTATTTATTTATTTATTTGTTTAGACTTCTCTATTGCTTTGTTATTTAATATTGTTATCGACTATATTGTTAAAGCCCAGCCTTAGCCTCGTCACTACTCATCGAGGTTAGGCTCGGCACTTACTCAGTACATGGGGCCGGTTGTACTGATACTACACTCTGTGCTATTTTGCACAGATCCAGGTACTAGTCAGCATTAGGGGATTTCAGGACGACTACCTATTCATTTGGAGACATGAGGTACATCTGCCAGTGTTCGCAGATTTCGAGAGTCTTCTCCTATTTTTACATATGCTGTTTTATATTATTCAGAACAGTTACACTATTTCTTTCAGCCCATTATTTGTAGTATTCTTCAGTAGTTCGTGAATTGTGACACCAGACTCTTTCTGGGGTAGTTCTAGATTTATTTATATAATTAGTTCGTGGCTCGGCTTAATTTATTATTTTTTTATTTTATATTCGGAAGTATTTATTGAAATCCATTGGATCAAGTTTAATTTAAAATTGTTCTATCCTGTTTAAGTGATTAATTAACGGAAATACTTGAGCGAACTCTAACATTGGCTTGCCTAGCAAGTGTGGTGTTAGGCGCCATCACGATCCCTAAGGTTGGGAATTTGGGTCGTGACATTACAACTCGATGCAACTGCTAAAAATATTTGATGTGTCACAGTCACTTCGTGGGTCAATTTGGCCATGATGCTGTATATACGAGATTTGATACGTGGTTCAAACAATTTCTAAGTTTATCCTGATAATGTTGTAACACTATGTAGGTAAACAATGTTTGTAAGTTATGCTAACTTATGAATTTTTTTAACAATATGTAGGCAAATGATCCAAATAATGGTGTAAATCAATTTTTGAAAGATATATCTTGGGGACCCGGGCTTCAGGTCACAAAAATGTCTAAGTACGTAGTGAATGGTTATAAGTTCCATACAGAGGATTGCTCTAAAAATAAAAATAGCAACAACAACGAGGTGTGGGTTTCAAGGTGGTGATGGCAACCAAGTTGGAGATATTGATTATTATGGTGTGCTCAAAGAAATAATAGAACTAGAATATACAGGTCGGCCATATAAGAAATTGATACTCTTTAGATGCAAATGGTTTGACCCAAATCCAACAAGAGGTACAAGAGTACACAACCAATACAACATAATTGAGGTTAATCATACGAGCGAGTATGATCACTATGATCCTTTCATAATTGCACATAATGTTAGGAAAGTGTATTATGCTCCTTATACATTGCGGCGGAATAAGTCCGATTGATTGATTGTAATAAAAACTAAGCCTGTAGGTAGGGTGGAAGTCGAGAATGTGTTAGATGTTACATATCAAAACAATATCTCTAGTGTTCACCAAATAGTGGACGATCAGTTAGAAAATGATTTGGAACATCCTAAACACACATGGGAAGAAGTTGATATAATGAAGTAACAATTATAGAAAATGAGGACGAAGAATCAACTGATGAAGCTCAAACAAGTGAGGAAGAAGAATTCTCGGACAAGGAACAATACGTCGATGAGCTTTAAAAAGTTGGTTTTTTTAATAACTCTCATTTTATAGCTAGTTTCTTATATGTTTCAATCTAAATATGTATTATATTATGCAGATAACGGGTAGGGGTTAAGGTAGCTATGACCCTACTGGTTCTCGGGGTCGAGAAAAGGCTAGGAAGGGAAAGAAGAGGGTAGAAAATAATACTCCATCTTTTCCACCCTCTTCAGAGATTCCTATGCCTATGTCTTATCCTCCACCCCACAGCTATACTGAGCTGCCACAACATCAAGAGCCCTACACCTTTATGTAGACACCAGGTCTTTCATCACAGGGCCATATGACTATACGTCCGACATACAGTCCAGCTACCTCACGACCACGTGGATCGCAGGCACATGGATCACATCTATCCATTTCATATCCACATGGATCACATCCATCCATATCACAGCCACTCGGGTCACAACCATCAATATCACAGCCACTCTGGGTCCATCCAGCTATGTCGCAGTCACAGGGATCGCAACCATCTATGGCAGGATCATCGTAGTCCCTGAGGGTGATGAGTAAGAGTTATTTGTTATTTTTGTGTTATTGTTTTGTAAAGTTTTTACTGAGATATTAATATATTTTTTTTGTTAAATTGAAGGTTCATCCCGAGTAATAAGACTACGAGGATAATCACCAAAGCCATCAGAAAGCTTTATGATGGCCCTTATGCAACTTGAGCTGGTTTTCCATTCTCGCTGAAGGAGCAAATTTTCAATCAATTTAAGGTATAAATGTTATTTTGAGCAGTTTAATTATTTATATTTATGATATTTCCATTTAATAATTAACTTTTGAAATACAGAGCAAGTGTGTATGGGAACACCGCTATAGCGCGAAAGTGGCTGCAGATTTTCATCACAAAGCTCGTAAGCAGTTGTCACATACTTTCTCCGAAGCTAGAAAGAAGAAAAAGAAGCCTGACTGGTTACTCCAAAATTTGTGGGATTATTTGCAAAGGCAATGGCTTACCGCAAAGTTCTTAGAGAAGAGCGAAAAAGGAAAGAAAGCTCGCGCATCTGAGAAGGGAGGCTCCTTGCACACCGGAGGTGCGATCAGCCTAGGAACAATAAAAAGAAGATTGATACCTAATTGTTTAATTTATTTTAATTTTTAAAACATATCTATTCTGTTTATTAACTAAATTAATTTGTTTTCAGGAAAAGAAGTTGGGGCGTCCAATGAACCAAGATGAGCTATTCAAGGAGACACATATTGTGAAGAAGAAGAAAGAGACGGATCACGAAAGGTGGGTCGAGGGCCGGGCCTCGAGTGTATATGTAAGTTTTCACTTCTCATTAAGTATTTTAATTTACTTTTATATAAATTTTGAAATACTAATTCAATGTAAATTCTCGTATAGGGTCGCTTCCAAACTAACGTGGAGGAATTCATCCGCACTCAACCACCTAATGAGTCGGGCGAGCCAACCCAACATTCGGACGAGGATGCTGAAAGAATATGGATGGAGTCTGCTGGCGGTCCAAAATGGGGGAAGGTATACGGGCATCCTATTAAGAAGTTCCATAGCTATAAGTGTGGAATGCAAGGAATAGGGACTTCCTCGCAAGGCGAGCAACTTGATGGGGAGAGCCTCTCCGCTATGCGGGAGACTGTGATAAAGCTCACATCCGAGCTAGAAGCAGCCAAGGAAAGAGAAAAGGTTAGAGATGCTCAGTACCTTGGCATGGAATCTCAGATCAGAACTCTCCTATCTACTGGAGCTTTTCCGATTCCCCGGTCTCGTGAGTCATCACCAGAGACTCGACCTGCACGTGAGCATTCCTCCTGTCCTCCCCATGATCGTTCCTCTCGTACCCCCCGTGGTCGTTCTTCCCGTCCTCCTCGAGACCCTTCTCTATACCGTCTTATAGATGAAAGTTCATCAGACGGTGATGATGATGTTGTACAAAACACTCCTTGAGTTTTATATACTTTGAACTTGACAAATAGAACCGGTTTTGAACTAGTTGTAATAAGTTTTAACTTAGTTTTGTTAGTTTAATTTGTTAGTTCTATTAAACTTTAATTAGTTAGTTTTAATGTGTTTTTTGAATTGTTTTGTTGTTGTTGTCTTCTTGTTGTTGTTGTTGTTGTGTTGTTATTGTTGTTGTTGTTGTTGTTGTTGTGGAGATTTTGGTATAGAATTATATTGTATGTATTGAATTGTATAGTTATTTAAGGATTTTGGTATGCTGGCAGGTGGTGTAGCTGCCGAAACAGGTATTTTAAACCAAAATTATCACCTAGAAATTGGTCGCTTTCCTATTAAATTTTTTTTCTTCTGGGAATTAGCGACCAACCTTGGTCGCTTATGACAAAAAAAAATTTAAAAAATTAAAAATTAACGACCAACCTTGGTCGCTACCATTAAATATATATTTTAATTTACCGACCAACGTTGGTTGGTAATTTTTAAATTTTAATAATTAATTAAATATCATAATTTAAATATACCGACCAACTTTGGTCGCTATATTGGTGGTCCTTTTACCTTAATTGTGCACTGTAAACAAAATACCGACCAACTTTGGTCGCTATATTGGTGGTCCTTTTACCTTAATTGTGCACTGTAAACAAAATACCGACCAACTTTGGTCGGTAAATTTAAATTATTAAAATAATATAGCGACCAAAGTTGGTCGGTATTTTGTTTACAGTGCACAATTAAGGTAAAAGGACCACCAATATAGCGACCAAACGTATTTGGATGCGTTTTTGTCGGTAATTTGACATAAGCGATCAACGTTGATCGCTTTTTACCAGATTTCTAGTAGTGTTTGTTGTCAATCCGTGTAAGAAGAAAATAATAAGGTGAAGAGTCGTACAAATTTAATTATTTTTTTTTATTCGTTTTCAAGAAGTAGAGATGTTATTAAATACTATCTCCAAATTTTGGTGGCAAATAATTAAAATCCTACTAGGGTTAAAAAAGTGCAGCCGTCTATAAAAAAAAATTCAGCAGTTGATGGAAAAAATAAAAACCTTCGTCAAACCATGTTTGATATATAGTTTTCTCTTTTCATGTGTTCGGTTTAAATTATACAATCTTTTTATAATTTACCTACATATTGGTAGATGTGCAGTTAATGTTTGGTTATTTTCTTATTTTCCATAGATTTGGCTAATTTATGCCACAAATTCTATTGCTGGTTTCTGCTATCTTCCTATCTCATATGGTTTAATTTGCGCTATCATTTTTATATTACAGAATGAAAAGCAAAGAAAGATTAGGGCTTTCTGGTTTTAATATTCAGAGGTATGTTAACATGTATATATATCTTCGTTTATACATATTTATTGATATATAAACATTCAATACTTAATGCATAAGCCCAATTAGTGAAAGTTTATTGTGAAAGTATATTAATATAAAAATAAAGCTAAGGATAATATTGATAGCAGTAAATCCCTAATAGGGAAGATTACTTCTCCTCCACTCTCTTTTTTCTAATATTGCATGGACACATGCTAGCAATTTGGCTAAAAGAAGTTTTTGAATATTGTTGTTCATGCGTTATTATGAATCTTCGAGATTTTATTACATGCATGTTGGCTTCTTTTTGCAGTATAATTGCAATTTGAAAGATGTGACTTAATGTGTAATCAGATAGTATTTTTTTTCTTTCGTATCAGTTGGTTATTTTAGGTGCAAAGTATAGTTTTTCATTCATAGAAAATAGATTACAGAAAGATGTAGAGCTAGCAATTTGTTATGTTCATGATTAATATCTACACTTTTTTATTTTTAACGAAAATAATTCTATTACCTTTTTCAGAAAGAAAGAAAAAGCTACGCAAGGGTGTTTTTAGTATTCATTTGTTAGTAAGTTGTTCATTATATTTCTTACCTAAAGAATAAAAAATTATAGCAGCAATCTCATAGGTAAACATTTCTCAATTTCGAGTTGACTTTTGTCTTATCATGTGAATTTTGACAGAAGAGTTTTGTCTAAAGTTTACAAAATATGACATGAATTCGGCTTTCAGACTATTTACTTTCGATAATGTCAGTTATTGTGAGAAAATTCTAAGCCAAAATTGTTTACTCTAGGAATTAAACATGCAACTTTTATAGATTTGATTTCTATGCAATGACACATTTTGTAATTGAAAAATAGATGTGAATACTTGGAGTTTCAGTTAAACCACAAGGAATTAATGTTTTTCATATTGCTTTCTCCTCATTTCGAATTTTGTGTCACGTCTCTATAACAATATCCCTATATAACAACACTTTACTATAAAAGTCAATATTTTTCGGAATCAACTTTCATGTTATGTTAAAATATATGTTCTCAATAACAACATTTCGCTATAACAATTAAATATTTGGAACAAACGAGGATGTTATAGAGAGATTTGACTGTATTTGTGCAATACCTTGTTCTTGTTATCTTTCTTACCTTCTCTTCTTTCGAGCACTTATTCTTTTCTAAATTGAATTGCTAAATTATGATATTAATTATTTCTTGGACATAAGATATCGTCCAATTTTGACAAAGTACACTATAAGATACCAACATAAATAGTTAATTTACAATTCTCTACTAATCAGGTAAATAATATTCTTTCATAGATCAAGAAAATTAGAAATTGCTGATCATATCCACCGATGATGGAGTTTTTGATAGAGAAATTAAGATGAAGTATTGAAAATGAATTGACAACTAATAGCGTAAAGCTAAGTTCTTTGTGAACCGTAAAGAGTATAGTTCTTGTAAATTACAAGTTTAAAACCAGGAAAAGTTCATACTATTATTGTATACCCTCTTAGACCTTTATCTTTCATCTTATAACTCGAAATATTTTTAATTATGCGTATATGATTTAGTTATAACTAAGCTTTAGATAAGAAGCTTGTAATTATAATTTTAAATACTTTGTACCCTTGTTAAGCATGTATTTATCTTCAAAATAGTGGAGAAATATGATGGATTAATGTGCCTTAATGTATTTATCTCCAAAATTCAATTTTTGCCTCCAAAAATAAAGTATAGCCTTTTAAATTTATCGGAAAAAAAAAATTATTTTGCAATGATAATAAAGCATAGTGTCAAACAATCCCAAAAATTTGGATTCTATCATGTTGTCCCTCCAACATGATTACTCACACGAACAATTATATATGTTAAAGTTTTGGTCATGACTGAGCAACAAACTGATAGAACAAGATATTAGGTGAGATACAATATATATATATATATATATATATAATATTTATTTTTAATTTACAAATACGATATAACTTATTTAACTAACTAAACCGTCTTTACATGTTCAAAAGATATTGAATTCATCTAATCACTCAAGCAAATAATATTAATCTGCATAATTTAATTTAAATAAATACTGCATTTATTTTAATGTCAACTGCAACTGTACAGCAATTTAATTTTTTCAAGTATCTTTTAGTCTTTTTTTTATTTTTAAACGTGATACACACGTGCAACACACGTACCTTAAAATTAATACTATATTAAAAGCACGAAGTCCCTATCGAAATATCGTTCGCTTTTTTTTACTCTTCGGAAGTATATTTTAGATTGGATAAAATTATAATTATAAACTCTAATAATAATTTTAGGGAGGAAAAAGCCAAAACCTATCGTTTATTACCTTTTTTATCGATCGGATGCCTTTTATTTTACTTTTAGGATTCACTTCAGGTTTGGAATTCTTTTACCAATTAATGTTACTTAATTGTGTCATTTTTTATTTAGGTTTAGGTTCCTTTTGCCAAAACTGCCTTGGCGACAACTCTTTTGTTAAACTTTATTTTAGTTTTCGTTGTAGGTATCTTCCTTTTGTTAACAGCTTTATTTTCGTTTTAATTATTTTAGGTAGGGGTGTACAAACCGAATCGAAAAATCGCACCAAACCGAAAAGTCAAATCAATCCGATTAAAAAACCCGACATGGTTTGGGTTGATTTGGTTTGGTATTGAGTAAAAAAACCCAAACCAACCCGACATATAAATATATAATTTTTACTTTTAAGATTTTATATAGAATTTTCTTTAAAAAAAATATCTAGAAATATTTGGAATTCTCTTGCAGGATATAAATTTTAATAGAATATGAAGTGTTCTATATTTATTGACCTTAAATAATGAGTTGTATGATCACTTTCTTATCAAGTGTTACTGAAATGCGTCTATCTCTTTGTTCTTTCATATTCATATCATATGTTAAGATCTATTAAATTCTTATATCTTTTTCCAATGTGAAGTGGTTATTAATATTTAGGTATCATATTGATTTTTATGTTTAGTTACTAAATTCGGTCAACCTGAATGTGTATATCAACGAAAAATTTTGGCGGACGACTAAAAAAATAACAATTATGTGTTACTAATAGAATTATTTCATAAGAATCTTTTAATTGATAATATGTTTGTCAATTTTTTTTTTTTTTTTTAGTAAATATATATTTAATCGTTAAATATTTAACAAAGTAAGATTGAAATAATATGTAAGTAACAAAAAACCCGAAAATCCGACAAAATCGAATCAATCCAAACCGATATAATTGATTTGGTTTGATTTTGATAAAACTCGAACCAACCCGGTCCATGTACACCAATAATTTTAGGTATCGCCGTTTGAACAAGCTCTTAAATTTATGTGGGTTCGTCGACTATTGAATTTTCTTCTTTAAGAATTTAGCAGTTGTCGATTAGCAAATGCTGTCATAAAAATGTTGACATCTTCGGAGGTAAATTAATTTACTGGTGATTTAGTTAAACTTTTAACCATTTAGTTTGTTCATGAAGTTATATAATAATGTTGTTAATAGACAGATGCAAATTAAAAAGCTATCAATTGTAGCTTTTATTTTCAATGTCTCATATGCAATTATTAATTTAAGATTGACTTATTTATAAACTTTCCAGAAGTAGTTTGGATCATTGCTTTCCGTATCAATTAAATATGTTTTTAAAGAAAATTGGCTAGGTATTCTAACTTATATTGCCTTGTGTTTTATAATTAATAATTACTAATTACTAATTACTATTCCAGCCAAGTTGTAAGGAGTATAAAACTTTCAGATGTGGTGTATGATCTTTTTTAATTTTGATTTTATAATTCAGATATTTTATTAATAACATTTGCGTGATTATTTAAACTTTAGAAGATACAGAGTTACGCGTAATGCGCTTACCCTAAGACTAGCAAATACATTATAATCTATATTTATACTATATTAGAAGCACGAAAGCCCTTAGCAAAATATCATTCACCTTTTTTATCTTTTAAAAATCAATTTTATATGGGACAAAATTAAATTGTAATGTAAGTTATTACTTTTCAAAAGTATAGGACTTTGAAATTAATAAAAAAAAATTATTGTTAAACCTTTACTTATTGAACTAGGTAGGACGTAGGAAGTCCTAATATTTGTATGAATATTTTTATGGACGTGGGACTGAAATTTAACTACTAAACTTTAAAAGTGATAAAATTACATAAGGCGTTTTCTTTTATTTTCTCTATTTTATGTTCTTTCTTATTATAATTCTTATTTTAGTCATTATTATATAATATTATTTCGTATAGTTGATTTTTCACTTGTGCATATACTCCTAATATTTAGGAACCATATATATATATATATATATATATTATTTTTCTTATTTAATTATGAAAGTAATTATATAAAATATAGTTTACCCAAACAGTATCTCATAATGAATAAATTTTCGGTCCTAGGCTTTGCTCGTATTTTGTTAAGAATTATTTCTTTACTTTGGTAGATCCCTACTATGATGATTTTATACTATTACTTTTTTCACATACACATACGAAGCCTATTCATGCTTTCTTTTTCAGGTATCTCCTTCAGTTGTGGCTATTACAATATGAAGCATATTGGAACTACGTATTATAACTGCAAATATTCATAATTTGGAGGTTTTATTATGGTGGCTGGTGGCAGAGGCGGACCTATCTATAGTGTTGAGGGGTTACCGGACCCCGTAAATTTTGGCTGAGATCTTATATATGTATATGTGTATACCTTGAAAATGATTATATAAATAACTTGGCACCCTGAACACTAAAAATATAATCTTTAGAGGCGCTGGTCAAACAAAATAATGGTGCCCCCGTCGCGCGTTAAAATCCTGGGTCCGTCTCTGCTGGTGGGTGAACCCAGTTTGAAATCTATTTTATTTTTTTGATTACTGCAATTTTAATTTTTTTCTTCATCTTACAATTCCGGACTTGAATCGCCCCTTACTATCATATTATGGTCTATGTATCACGAGAACTTTTAACTTGCATTGATCTCTCCCTAAGTATGTATTATTGTACCATATCTACTGATAGTTTATACAATAAACTTAATATTTAATTTGCTTGGTGTACGTGTTATAAAAAAAATAATCTTCTTTGATTCCTTTAGTGCTCTTAGATTACGTCTTTCTATTTGCTAATAAAAGATATTTTTTCTAACGTATTTAGTTTTGCTTAGTTCAAAGATCGTAATGCGCAAATATAGAAACTTTTTGAATCTCCTCGATTTGTTTTAGGTTGGAAGTTTGATAATTTTATGAATTGCAGTTTTTAATATATATATATATATATTCATGTAATTGAGACGAAGTACATGCGCATCGCGCGTACCTAAGACTAGTATACATTAATAGTCTGTTTGGCCAAGTTTTTCCAAACTTTTTTTTCGAAGTTTAAGGACTCGTTTGGTCATAGAATTTGCCAAAATAAATTTAGGTTTTATTTGGCAAACACATGTTTGGCCATAGATTTTGCTTACATTTTAGCAAAATTCCAAACCACAAATCCCAAATCCAATGGGCCAAAATATTACTATTACATTTTTTAAAAATTGCTCCAAACTTTTGTATTTTATAAAAGAGCCCATCATTTATTATTTTGTAACAATGTTGCTTCGTCTTCTCGATCATCTGATAGTGTATCATGTAGTTCATTATAAAAATGATAATTTTGTACCAAATTATTTATGTTCAGCACTATGGTTTGAAATAATATAATGAATGTTATTGATAATGTACTGATGGGTATTTGTGATAGTTTTTAGAAACATGTAGGTATAAGTCATGTTTCATATTTTTTCAAAATAAATTTGGAAAATATGTTTGAAAACTGATGTCCAAACACATTTCATCTTCAAACCAAACTTCACCCAAATCAGATTTTTCAAAATAAATTTGAAAATCTATGGCCAAACGCTAGTTAAGTATTTGCCAAACTTTTAGAAGAAAAATAGTATAAAAAGAAGTAATTTTGGAGAGAAAAAATAACACTTTTGAGAAAAATACATTTAGAATCACTTTTCAAAAGCTTGGCCAAACACTAATTCCTGTTCAAACGTGTTTTTACAAATTATTAACCAAACACAAACTGTTTCTCACCGAAAGTACTTTTTGAAAAAATCACTTCTGAGAAAAACACTTCTCACAATAAGATGAGTCTAGTAGCTTGGCCAAACAAATTATAACTCTTTACCATTTGAATAAAAGAAAGTAATTTTTTAAAAATATCTAATATTTTGTTTTGAAAAATTTTCATTCAAAATAAAATTTCTTAAGAGATTTGATACAAAACAACAGAAAAATTAATGGGATAAGGCGATATTCATATGGCTTGGGATATAGCTTTGTTGTGCTAGTAAATGTGTCTCAAACACATGCTAAGTAGAAGCTCCCACTGTCCTAATTTATGTGCTACTTTTTATTTCTTGATAATTATTTTAACTAATCTTAAAATTTAAATTACATTAGATCAATATAATATTTTAAAAATTAAATTTTAGATATTCAAAGATTATACAAAATGTACTATAAGTTATAATTTTTCTCATGTCAATATAATAAAAGATATATTTTAAAATATTAATCAAAATACACACAAATTAAATCTCGAGAAATGAAAAAGTATTTTATAAATGGGAACAAGGAAAATAATACTTATCATAAAATGAAAGAAAGGATGGAGACTCGTTGACAGAAAAAAATGATACTATATCCTTGGTGGGGTTTGGAATTTGGATTAAGTTTTTGCATTGTGTTAAGATTAAGCTGTTTTTTTTTCCACTTAAAACAAATGCCACCTTAGCTTTGTTACCAAACAAGGTTTGTTGCTTCCTTATAATGGGTGCAATGATGGAAATCATTTTGGATCGCAGTGATGATGGGATGCATTGCTTACTCCGTATAGACAGTGGCAAAACTAGAAATTCATCTGAGGGTATTTAAAGTTGAAAGAAATGAAAAATAATTTCTGATAAAAGTGTTCAATATTGTTATGTACCTCTATAACGTAATATTTTACCTATATATTGTATGGGTCAATATTTAATCAAAAGAAGTTCGCATAAGAAGGAACGACAAGAGGTCGAGTAAGCCAAAGTCATATTTATGAGGCGATATGACAGCGAGTGGTTTGGCTATAGCCGAGGTCATACGTTCAGAAGGCCTACACAGCGAAGTAGACACTATGGCGTTTCAGAGGGACAAACTAAAGTATGGTCAAAAGACTTAGGTACTCTAGTTAAGGACCTATGGGTTGATGAAAATATCCTTATAAATACTAGGGGAGAGAGTGACGAGGGG
>ML379190.1:0-24456 GCA_005239525.1 Nicotiana knightiana | reverse complement strand
GGGGGGGGGGGGGGGCTGTGTTCAATGACACACACATCTTCACTCACAAAAACTCTTAGGACCTAAGAGCCTGCTTGGCGAAAGGGAAACTGCTTAGAGCCCTCATGTTAGCCTATAAACAACTTTATTGAATAAACGAAGATCTATCTCATCAATGGATTGGTGAACTTTTTTCTTCCTTTACTTTGCATTACTATTTAATGTTATCCAAAATATTACCTCTTTCTATATCATGGATCCCAGTTGAGAATTGTAACTGATTCTTAGGTCCAACTGATGTGTGGCTAGAATTCGTGATTTTAAGCATTATATACCTCGCATTTTATGTGCTTTAATGATAAAATACACGTCGTATGTGCTTAATAGGGTTTATTTTATGTGTAGGTGAATTGGAAATGGAAACGGGGCTAAACGGATGCAAATACGTCGAAGAATACGCGAGAGGGGACACCCGGGGGATAGCCAGGCGCCAAGCCAAACAGCCTGGGGCAGCCTGGCGTTACCCAGGCGTTAGACCCATAACGCCTGGGGGGACCAGGCGTTACCCAGGCCTTAGGGCTGTAACGCCTGGCCCTGCCTGGCTTTACCCAGGCTTTAGGGCTGAAACGCCTGGGCCCCGGGACAGTGAAAAACCGAGTTTTGACGGGTTTTAAGTGTTTCCAAGTTAGAATAGAAGTCTTTGAGATGTTTAGGGTTCATTCTAAACATATAAATAGACCCAAAAACATCACATTAAGGAGCTTTATGCAGAATTTCGTGGGAAGACTTTGGGACAGAGGATTCTACTCAGTTTTTCTTCTCTTCTCTTCTTTTAGTTTTATAGTTTATTCGTTCTAGAGTATTGGGTGTTACATGAATGTTGTAGTTGAAGCTTGAATTATTCTTATTGTTTATCTTAATTGGTTTGTTTATTCAATCTTGTGCTTAATTATTCAATTGCTTGATCACAATTGACTACTATCTACGAATCTAGGGTTGAACTCGGGAGAGGGAATTCTAGATTGCATATAAGATTGGGTAGAGCAAGATCTTAACCCTTCAGGGGAGCGGATTTGCGGTTAGGATAGGAATATACCTAATCGCCTTGCTTGGTTATTATACGGGAATTATTAATGCGTTCTTGTTAATCCTGATTCCATAGGAATATAGGCATTAGGTTAACTTGAATAGGCGAGTTGTACTTCGGGAGAAGACTACGAGCAATATTAACCTCGTCAATCAATAAACCTGATTAGAAGATTTAGGTCGAAAACTCAACGTGATTGTTTAACAACCCATAACTCTAGAATATCAATTTACCTTGAATTCGTCTTTAAGTTAGTTGTCTATTTAATCTTTTGATTTACTATTTTAGATTAATTCTAGTTAAATATTTGTTTGAGTTTAGTTTAGTGGATAGTTAAATCACAAGTCCCTGTGGGTACGATATCTGGACTTCAATTCCTATATTACTTGTCGACCACGTACACTTGCGTGTGCATTGGGAAATCAACCAACACCAACCATGCTAACTTCTTCTCGCTTATAATCTTTGATCTAGAATTAATTATCTTTGGCTAGGATTTATCCTTCTTTTCATCATTTGATTTAGTTTAGCAAAAAGACTTAAAAACTTCTTGGTCAAACAATTTGACACCGTCTGTGGGGAATTTCTAGCCAAAGTCTTAGTTTCCTTTAGATCTAAATTCGGTCCTAGCTCTATTACCTGTTCATGGTAGGTTCACCCTTTAACTTCGCACGCAGACTTGAGAAACTTACAGGCAAGCCCTTGAAGCTAAACCAACCAAGGTCAGATCCTCACGTGAAATCGGAGTTATGTTTGATTTATATACGAAAATCACGTTATGTTGTAATAGCAGTGCTGGTGCGTTGTGAGCGCAAGTCGTCATATTGGGACTACGACCATTGCGTACCGAGTGCGTCTGCAATCCTACCGTCATGTTAACATTAGATATTGCCCATACCTTACGCGCATTGCATTCCCTCTCGTAGTATGGAACTTCGCATGTTGAGTAATTCTTTGAAAAGATAACTTGCCCCACCTGTATGTTTGTGGTATAACTTACATTTCTGTTATGTTTGTGCACCCGGGACTCGCTCGGACTGGGACTCAAACGGGAGAATCTACGGGGGAAGTGATCCGCCAGCCCATGAGGTGTCCAAGTCCGACTAATGACGAGGTTGAGCACGAGGCTAAGGTCAAATCTGGGGCTAACACTCAAGTATGGAGCAGATCGGGTCGAAGGGACTTCCCAGACCCAAGTAGCGGAGAAGGGGCCTACGAAGAGAACATGATCGTACCCCCTCCCCCCACCCATTAACCAATCAAACAAGCGGTTTCGTTTAGCTTTAACTTGCTATTCCTTTTTCAGAATGAGACAAGAATAGGGGTATCCTCCAGGATAGACGAACATGGAACATACACCATCGAAGCAGCCCGCTGAGAAAATGCCCCTCGCGATATCATCTTGCGGGCGACGGCCGAGCGAAGTCCCCTCAATAAGTTGGTACTCAACGCCGCAAAGAAAAAGTCCAAATAGACTAGGACTGAGTGACCAATCCGGAAAGCATACGAGTCTCTCCAATATACAGACAGAACAAGTGCGCGAAACTCACCCACGCACTCGCCAAAATAACCCTACGGCGACATATCCGACCAAACCTAACCTCGGGCACACCTCGAGATATCTCGAAGCCTGTGCGAGACGTTCATCGCCCACCTATCGACTACCTCTCCAGGCCGAGCAATGAAGGTACTAGATAGACTGGGACTCCTCCCAATGCATGCATAGACCATGCAGCAGCATGTAATATTCTCCAACATAAAAACAAGCAAGGCAGCATGCGATTCTTACGTGACTCCACCAAGTTTACACATCACGTCAACACAGGAAATGTACTCATTACGGGTCATATTCGATCTTGTTCGAATTCACACCCACGCGGCCCCTGGACGTTTCCAATTGAAAGTCAAAGTTCGACCTTGCTCGAACTCATTACGGGTCATATTCGACCTCGTTCGAATTCACACCCATACGGCCCCCGATCATCGCTAATTGAAAGTCAAAGTTCGACCTCGATCGAACTCATTACGGGTCATATTCAACCTCGTTCGAATTCACACCTATACGGCCCCCGGCCACCGCCAATTGAAAGTCAAAGTTCTACTTGGCTCGAACTCATTACGGGTCATATTCGACCTCGTCCGAATTCATACCCATACGACCCCCGGCCATCGCCAATTGAAAGCCAAAGTTTGACCTCGCTCAAACTCATTACGGTTCATATTCGACCTCGTTCGAATTCACATCCAGGCGGCCCCCGACCATCGCCAATTTAAAGTAAAATTCGAACTCGCTCGAAATAACAAGTCAAAGTTCGACCTCGCTCGAACTCATTACATGTCATATTCGACCTTGTTCGAATTCACACCCAGGCGGCCCCCGACCATCGGCAATTGAAAGTAAAAATTCGACCTCACTCGAATTAACAAGTCAAATTCGACCTCACACGAACCAATTAAAAGTCAAATTCGACCTCGCTCGAATCAATGGCAAGTCAAGTTCGACCTCGCTCGAGTTAATCGCAGGTCAAAAGCCGACCTCGCACAAATTAACGAGTGAAATTTGACCTTGCTCGAATTCTCAACTAAAAGTCAAGGACTCATCACGAGAAAATCCAAAGATCTTCTCAGAAAGAAATGCCAAATACATACAACCAAAGACAACACGATTGTTTTATTCAAAAAAAAAATAGCGTCTTACAAACAACCAAAAGCGGGTCCCCCACAAAAGAAAACCAGCAACAACGAAGAAAAGAACAAAAAAAAACTAAGTACAGAAAAACTAAGCACAAAGGCTTCACTCAACACTGTCCCCGTCCACGCCATCACCTTTTTGCCCACTCGGTCCAGCGGCTTCACCTCCACCATCGTCCCCTCCATCAGTGTTGTCAACATCAAAAGTAAACCCATCTTCGACCTCATCATCACCACCTGCGTCCGGTGTCGCAGGATCATAACCGCAGGCAAGACGGGCCTCGCGTGCTTTAACACGAATATCTTCAAAAACTGCTTCAGGAACACTCCCCACCATCAACAAGCCCTTATATATATATCCCGCTGAGCCTCAACATGGATCCACATCTCGTACAAATGGCGAGGAACGTCAGCAGAGGCAGGTTCCTGAGGAGGATCCTAAGCCAACAATCATGCCTTTTCAGCCTCGAGAGCCATAATTTGATCACCCAGGTTCGAAACATCTCTCTCAATCCCACTGATTCGTTCCTCAAGCCACACCTCCCTCAGTGCAACCATCTCCATCTCAGTTGATCACTCGGACCTGAGAATACAGATAGTATCTTCTAGTGCCGCTGCCCTCCCAAAGCCGCTACTCGAGCTCCCTCAGTCCTCTCCAACTTAGTCACCTTCCTTTCTACCTCGGGTCACCTTCTCCGACAACTCTACACTTAGATCGGCGACTCTAGTGGCGCTCTGCTCAAGCTCCGCTCACAAGGCCACCACCTTCGCCTGGAGATCAACACATTCGGTCACAACCCCCTTGCCCACCTCAAGCTCCTCTTCTTTGGCCCTAAGCAGCCCCTCGATCTCGCTGCACCTGCCAATGGACCAAATCAAGTCCTCATCTTTCCTATCCAACTCCTCCCTAAGGGATTGATTTGTTGTCGCCCGCCCTGAGCAGCACTTGCATCTCGCGGCACTTAACGCGATACCGACGGTATTTCGAAGCTATTTTCTGAAAGATAGCAGCACGCGTCTCTGCCCGACGAGCACTCTTGGTCTCCAAGATAAAATTCTGAAGAGGAAAAAGAAAGGGTCATCAAAAGTGTAAGGTGTGAAATGAAGAAAACAGTAAAGAACTCACCCTCAAAGCCGTCCCAGCTACACCTCGTGACAGGCCAACATCGTTGATCCCCAGAAGAGACCTGCTTTCGGCAGCAGAACACAGAAGGTCGAATTGGGGTACCAAGTCCACCTATCCTCCAACAAGTTGTAATCCGATGGAATCTCGAGCACACGGGAAGGACCTTTCGCTCTCACCTCGTCCCGAGTAAACCCTTCCTCAAGCATTCTCATGTCCTTGGGGTCAATCGCAGAGCCGGATTCATAATTATCTATGACCACGCCCTTCGCCCTCTCATTGGCTGAAGAGGGTGCACGAGCGTGCTGGGAAGTCGATGGACCGCTCGAAACTATCACAGCAACCTCTGAACCCTTTTATCCTACCACGATAGTCTCCCCTACGCCCAAATTAGCATCACCGTTAGGTTCGGACACCGCCAACACGACATCTCCCCTCGAAGCCCCGAGGGCACCCCCTGAGACATTATCCTCTGCCTCTTTGACAAATCCTCTTTGCCATCGCCCTGAAATGATTCGTCCACCAAACGAACTGTGGGAACGAGAGCACCCACCAGAGGAGCAGCCACCAATCGTCCAGGCCCGGGCGTAGACGCGATGTGTGAAGTAGCCGGAGCCTGAGCACCCCCACTTGCAACCACTACTGGTGGAGGTCCGACCGAAAAATTCGACTAACGGAAAGCGATAATGGGAGCCATTGTTCTCCTCGCTTCTTTTCGCCTTGTCAATGAGAGAAATTTGACCCGAAAAGGATATAGGAAGGAGGAAAATACAGAACGAAGATCAAAGCGTCTAAGGGCAAGACGAGATGTCTCACCAACGGAGGGTTTTCGCCCGAATCTCTCATGGAATGGGACCATTCACGAATCCCCATCGTATGAGGCAAAATCTATCTCACCCACTCGCGGATACCAGCGACTAGCGAGGGAGGGGTGTTCCTTCTCGGCTGCGAAACAAAAGAAAGGAAGAAGAAACAAGATAGGAAAGAGCCACGATTAGATCACGGGGAGAGTGCAACGAACAGCCATTGCAAGAAAAAAAAGGGGGGGCGGAGGGGGGAAGAGGTGGAAAATCTCAAACTTACGAGCATAGTTCCACTCCTCAGGGAATCCGACAGGGTTCGACACCACTTGCTCCTTCCTCACAGAGAACTTCTCCCAGAAGCGGCGATTGGTCTTATCGTCCATTTTTACCACCAAGCCCTTGGTCCCACGATGACGAAGGTGTAACATCGTACCCCTATAGAAACTTGGAGCGAAGAAGTGAAGTAAGTGACGAAGAGAAACACCTCGACCGGCCAGTTCCGTGTACTTGTTGAGCATGAGGAAGAGCTTATATATGTACGGTGAGAGCTGCGCTGGGCACACCTCATAGTAGCGGCAAAAGTCCTCCGCCAAGGATGGAAGAGGAAGCGTGTACCCGATGACGAACGGGTACGCGTAAAACGACAATGCCCCTGATTGTGTATATGCACGATGTAATCAACCGATGGAATAAGTTCGATATGGTCGGGAATTCTCCATTTAGCCTTAAGAGCTGAAAGCGCCACGACATCCATCTCAAAAATGACGGGTTCGAGCTCGTCGACAGGACAACTCTTGAAATCAGTCTGGACCTTCCCCGGGTGTGGAACTATCTCATCTACATTTGGAAAATTCTCATGTTCCTTCATGATTTCCCCCTCTTCATGAGAAGGTGTATCAGTCTCCGGCACAAGTGCACCGACGGCCCTGCTTGAGTTAGAGAGTGCACTAGCCATCTCTTCCTTGGTTGCGTAAATTGAGAATGCTAAGGAAAAGTGGGTAGCGACGATAAGAGGTTTCAGAAGAAAAGAGAGAGAGGTATAAGAACCAGGAGAAGGAGCAGAAGAAGTTTGGGATTTTTCGATCAATGGGGAAACACAACATCCAAATGAAAAATTCTCCCCTATTTATAAAGATATAGGCACCCTGAGCGGGAAAACCAAACGCCGCCGTATTGATTCCAAAACGGAAGAGACACAGGAAATGACACAACGTATAAGGAACGTGCGCCATAATGACGCATGCCGAATTAATGACGTTTCAAACTGAAACAGTCTGGTGCGTCTCTCGAAACGTCACATTGTTATCTCGCCATAGAGTATTCGCCCATCGACTAAGGTGGTCAGATTTCTCAATTTCGAACTAGCAAGGTCCGCCCCTCGAGCTCGACCAAAGACGACCCCGACAGACGGAGGGACTAACTTTATGGGTCAAAATCTAAACAAAAGAAGTTCGCATAAGAAGGAACGACAAGGGGTCGAGTAAGTCAAAGTCATATTTATGAGGCGATATGACAACGAGTGGTTTGGCTATAGCCGAGGTCATACATTCAGAAGGCCTACACAACGAAGTAGACACTATGGAATTTCAGAGGGACAATCTAAAGTATTGTCAAAAGACTTAGGTACTCTGGTTAAGGACCGATGGGTTGATGAAAATATCCTATATAAATACTAGGGGAGAGAGTGACGAAAAAGGGGGGAGGGGTTTCAATGACAAACACATCTTCACTCACAAAAACTCTTAGGACCTAAGAGCCTGCTTGACGAAAAGGAAACTGCTTAGAGCCCCGACGTTAGCCTGTAAACAACTTTATTGAATAAATGAAGATCTATTTCATCAATGGATTGGTGAACTTTTTCCTTCCTTTACTTTTGTATTACTATTTAATGTTATCCAAAATATTACCTCTTTCTATATCATGGATCCCAAACGAGAATTGTAACCGATTTTTAGGTCCAACCATACTAACTTCTTCTCGCTTATAACCTTTGATCTAGAACTAATTATATTTGGCCAGGATTTATCCTTCTTTTCATCATTTGATTTAGTTTAGCAAAAAGACTTAAATTTTGTTTGGTCAAGCATATATATAGTGCAATTTTTCGACAAAGGATGGTCAGTTGACCACCCTTGTGATCATGTGGCTTTGTCACTCGTATAGAACCCAATGAGTCTATGGGGTGGACGTGCGGCCGTGGGTGCACCCAAATCCATATCACTATACATATTTTAGTTTTAAAATTATTATTATATAATTTATTAGTAACCTTGTTACAAAGTCGAAAATTGACGTTGTTACTAATTAAGATACTAATTAGTGACCAATTAATCCCATTAAATTAACAATCTTTGTAATGACAACAAAGCAATATCCGAATTTGTCTACATTATCCACTTCCGAATGTGAAAATATCGTGTATTTATTGACTTAACATGTTAAGATTCCCATTTTGCAAAATCACGAAGGCAATGATTGTTTACCCTTAAAATTAGATAACAATTAAATTGTTAGTGGTTTAAAGGATACGTAATTTTACTTGGTACAAATTGAGAAGTATGAAAGGTGATATTAAAAATTAACTATAAAATAAAGCAAAATGTAAAGTGCAGCTTGGCGCTCGAGCTAGATTGCCCTCGAACCAAATAAGTGTGTAATTGAGAAGTATGAATTTAACAGCAGAACAAGAATACTTAAGAGAGAAAATATAAAATAGTTTTGTTATGCGTGAATGATATAATTGCAAAATGACTGGAATTCTCCTTTATATAGTAGGAGAATTCTATTTATGGTACAATTCTAAATACAGAAGAAAATTTCATGATTGGCTAAATAACCGTTATTAATTTGATACGTGCCGAGATTTCCGCCACGTTCCTTACTCGATCACGGATATCTCGGTTTTCCGTTATTCGACTTTAGTAGTCTTTCTTCAGTCTCGCTCGATGCCTATCCCGTTTGGTATCGACCCTGGCTGATCTTGATCTCAATTGGTCCTTCGAATTCCGAGCTCGGTACCGTATCTCCATGTCACGATTTGATATGATACGGGACCGGACCTCGGTGTGCCACCCTAGCCTCGATTAACCATGCAAAATCGAGCTCGATTTTGACCGAATATAATGATATTTTGCATTTATTCTAGTTTGTATTGATAAGAGAGGGAGAGAAGGAAAGATATATCCCAAGTAATATTGTTTCATTAGACGTATAATCCAAACCTAATACATCAAAATTATTAGGGTCTTCTTATATAGACAAACCTACCGTAGAGTAGAGGAGCCGCAATTACTGCAATTAAAGCTACGTATTTACAAACATTCGTACTGACTAAGATTTCATGATTCTTTCTCTCATAATATATATTCTCATTTTAATATTAATTATTACTAGTATTAATTTGTTTGAATTAAAATATAAGTATTTACCTTATATTTTAGCACGCATTTCATAGTTGTTGAGGAAGGGAGTAAGTTAGGCAGAAAATAAAACATCTTGCCAATATACCAATTGTGTGTTCCAGTAATAATAACAACAATAAACCAAAAAGAGAAGTATATTACTGAAATTAAAAGATCGGAGCCAACATTAATAAATTGAAAAAACAGACATTAAAATGGAAAAAGAAAAAGGCAACAAAATCTGTTGCTGTTTCCTATAATATCTTTTTCCCTTCCTTTTGTTTCCTTTTTTATTTTTTCCTTTTTCCTTTTTCCTTTCTTGGTTTCGTTAATTCATTTCTGTTCTAACAGTAGAAGTGAAAAATATAAAACAAGTTGATCAGCAGTCATCTATGTATCTTGGTAATATTTTTACTTCCATTTTTATCTCTTCCTTCCACCCTTACTTCACTTCTGTTCTGCTTTTCATCAAACCTTCGTCTGTTTCTTCTGCTTTATGGCCTGGGTATGTTTTCTTCATGCATGTGATTTAGTTCTACCCTATTAATCAGTAATTTCTGTATCATTTTGTTCCTCTTACTTCACATCTTTATAATCTCACACACACACCATGATTGTTCTGTGTTACTGCTCTCCTTTTGTTGTCGTCACAAATTTCTCTCTTTCTTAATACTGAATATTTCTGGGATATGCTAATTGTGAGTGATTAGTGGTCCTTGCTCTATTTGCTAATTATTGGTTGTCATAAAAGCTTGTCTTTTTAAAAAATATTCCTGATTTTGGCCCTTTATTTTAGTTTTAAGGTATCACAAAAAAACCAGTCTCTGTTTTTTTTTCTAGGACAACTATTAAGCTGTCTGTTACTCACTCTGTTTTATTTTATATATGATGGTACTTATTAGACACGAAGTTTAAGATATAGTTTAAATGGAGAAACATGATGGGTGAGAATTCGTATAGCCGATTCGACTTCATATTGCTAAAGTTTGAGATATTAATTGGACTTATATTAAAGGTAACTGGAGAAAAGGTTGAAGTATAGTTGAAAAATTAGTACGATGGAAAAGCATCATATCAAAGTTTAAATCTTGAATAGTTTAATGAAATTGAATTCTTGAAATTTGTAAAAACTGTTTACACAATGAGTGATGTCAAACATTTTGGGAAATAGTGTCAGATAAATTTGAAGAAATGAATTATTAATGTACCAAGTATTTCTGCTGTTTTTGGCTAGGCCTTTGAATTTCTAGAAATGGACAAAGAAAAGGTAAATGGCTCTCCAGACACTGTCTTGGAGGACTTTTTGAGGAATGCAGTATCAGAATCAGACTGTTCAAAAGCCAGCACTTCAGAATTGAAAGTTGGAAAACATCAGAGAACTGCTTTTAGATGGGCTGGATTTCTCAGAACCAAATCAAGAAGATACTTAGCTAAGGATCCTCTCAAACTATCTAAAAGATTTAGCAGCAGCATGAGAGAGTTAGTTGGGGTTGTGAAAAATCCAATTGTTGATGCTGATTTGAATTACTTCAAGCCTCAATGGAGGGATTACACTCTCTCTGAGCTCCAAGCTGCAACCGACAATTTCCACCAAGGTTAGTATTCAGCTTGGAACTTCACATCTTATAACATTTTATTATATTGAAAAGGGTCAAAATTACCACTCTACCTTCTGCTATATGAAATTTTTTATTATATATATTTGCTCTGATGGAGCTCCAACCTGAAGTATAATGGAGAGAAGGCTAAATTTGGACTTCTTTCCCCGAGTATTGTTATACGTGCATGGAATCCACCCAATGCACTTTGGGTTGGAGTTCTGTTATGACAAGGACAAATATGAGACGATTTGCTAAAGAGAAAAGGTATGGATAGCCTAAAAGTATAACATAGGGTAAAATAGAAAATTTTGGTATGGTAGAGGGATAAAGTTGGACCTTTACCGTCAGTTAAATTTTTTGTAACATGATAACTCACATGAGAGAAGATCTCCAATCGTGCAGTTTCTGATGGTCAAATTGTGCATTTCATGCTGTAGGAAATTTGATAGGGAAGGGTGGTTATGCAGAAGTTTACAAAGGATGTTTAAAAAGTGGCCAATTTGTTGCAATTAAGCGGCTCACGAAGGGAAAACAGGATGAGAGAACTGGGGATTTTTTATCTGAGCTGGGGATAATGGCCCATGTCAACCATCCAAACACTGCTAAATTGATTGGTTATGCAGTTGAAGGTGGATTCTATCTTGTTCTTGAGCTTTCTCCTAATGGAAGCTTGGCCAACATGTTGCAGGGTTCGTGCCTCTCATTAGCTCAAATGCGGTGTCTATCTTTTTCTTGGTCTATATCTCTTTACTGATTTTGTTTAGTGTTGTAAAGTGTCAAAGCAGAAACTAGACTGGAAAATCAGGTATAAGGTAGCTGTTGGGGTGGCTGAAGGGCTGCGATATCTTCACGAGGGAGGTCAAAGAAGAATTATCCATAGAGATATTAAGGCTGCAAATGTATTGCTTACCAAGGACTTTGAGCCTCGGGTATTATTATGACTATCATACCTCTTATTGGTATCAAGTAAACTCTACTTACTGGAAATAGTATTTTAAATTTCTCACTTACTGACCTTGGTATCCAGAAAAACTTATCCTGATGAATCTTTTATAAAGGTGTCGGGTGTTTGAACCTCAAAAAATTTCTGTTTTCATTTCAGATTTGTGATTTTGGCCTTGCCAAATGGTTGCCAGAGCGATGGACTCACCTCACTATATCGAAATTTGAGGGCACATTTGGGTTCGTATACTGTTTACTGTTTAGCGCTTCCTCAATTTCTTGTACTTGCAGCTAAGGTTTCTAGTCTAGTATCAGTTTGTTTCTGTTAAAAAATCTTCTCATTTAACTTTGCAATCAAGAATGCAGCTACCTTGCTCCGGAGTTCTTAATGCATGGTATAGTAGATGAAAAAACTGATGTTTTTGCATTCGGAGTGCTAATCTTGGAACTTATAACTGGACGTCGAGCACTTGATTACACACAACAAAGCCTTGTCATATGGGTATGCTTCTCTACTCTCTATTATTTACTCACCATTAATGTATGTGAAAAACAAAATCTGAATATTTGCTCTTTGCTTTTTCTAGGCCAAACCCTTGCTGAAGAAGAATAGAATAAGAGAGCTTGTTGATCCTTCACTTGCTGA
The DNA here is from genome assembly GCA_005239525.1 of Nicotiana knightiana. Lineage (NCBI taxonomy): Eukaryota > Viridiplantae > Streptophyta > Magnoliopsida > Solanales > Solanaceae > Nicotiana > Nicotiana knightiana. The sequence continues at coordinate 12,183 of ML379190.1, read as the reverse complement.
TGACTACAACTTATTGCAGATGAACCTCATGGTCTTGGCTGCTTCCTTGTGTATACAACAGTCTTCCATCAGACGTCCGCGAATAAGTCAGGCAAGTGCTGAACATTTCTTGATAAAAAAAAAAGTTAAATTTTCTATTCGACATACACAAGGCTATTCGAACATGTTACTGATCGAACCACTCACATGAATTAAGGGGAATGTTGGGACTGAACTCTTTACTCCACATGCCTTTATGATTGTTTATTAACAGTTTTTATGTATCCTCATTTGTGAAGAACTGAAAACTGAAGTCTGAATACAGGTTCTGCATCTTCTCAAAGGCAACCGTAGCAGCCTAGATATAATCAGGAGATGCAGAAAATCTTCCGATTGGAAGAGGCATTATGAACAGCTCTTTAGTGCAGAAGAATGCAAAATGATCAGAGGTTTAAGTATGCAGCAAATAGATACCAATTGAAGTCTTAGATGTCTCTGGCTTAAGGCTCAAACTGTGATGTTGGGTTTGATATAAAACTAACAACATCCTTTGGAAGAGGAATTATGCATCTGCTCATATTTTTCTCCCTGCCCCATCATGAGACCTACCATAGTACCAATACAAGGAATCAGTGGCGAAGCCAGATTTCATAATTTTAGTGGGTTCTAAATGAACAATTTGTACTTATTCAATGGACTTCTTATGACAAAATCGGGTTTGGACCAAAGCCACTGAGTTCAGTCCAAAACGCTAGCTCCGCCCCTAGCAAGGATCTACCCTCAGTCCGCGACTACTGGATGCCAAAGGCGTCTTTTAGTTACTGACAATGGTAAATAAATGCAGTGGTCAAACATTACATTAAAATAAAAAAGAAGTTATAATAGTCACTATAATTAGAGTGAAAGAATTCTTTATTTTAAATTTCTATGATGCAATTGGAGGTTATGGGAAAGAAAAGAATGATATGATTAAGGGAGAAAAACAAACAAATAAATATGCCAATGCAAGTTCTCTTGAACTCACCCAATGTCGCTAACATTAGGTCAACTGTCATTGGTCAATAAAATCAGTGTGTAGAAGGACATTGCCTGTTTAGCCAAGTTTTTTTTAGTCAAAAATGCTAATTTTAAAGTTTTGATATTTGGCCAAGTTTTTTGAAAGAAAAAAAGTGCTTTTGAGTATAAGCAATTACTCAGAAGCAGAAAAAAATAGTTTCTTTCCAGAAATACTTTTTTGAAAAATACTTACGAGAAAAACATATTTAGAAGGACTTTTTAAAAGCTGGACCAAACACTAATTGTTATTCAAAAGTACGCTTCATATTAATTAGTTAAATACAAACTGATTCTCACCAAAATATTTTTAAAAAAAATATTTCTCAAAATAAGCAGATTTTAGAAGTTTGGCCTATTATAACATTAGTTCGCTCAGTACAAATTGTTTGAATGGACTACTAACGACAATATTAATGTTATCTACCAACGACGTCGAAAAATTACATGTTTAGTGTAATTTGATCAATTTCTTACACTCTGAAGGCAGGCCAGCAAGAAGGAATGTAAACATATCAGATTGGGACACCGGTGCATTGAATTTGATGATCCAGTGGTACGCCCTCTTGATAGTCGCCCGATTGTTGTTCCAATTCGATTCACGTTTAGTAGGTCGATGCTCATAGCATATCCTTAACTACAATTAATTTCTAAATGATTTAGTAATAGTGTAAGTATTTAATTTATAGGTCGAATATTAATAGCGTAACTGTTTGAACTTAGACAGTCTATTATTGAATTTAATTTCAAATTAATTGATTATAGCAAGAAAAGGAATTAAATTAACTCATTCGAGTTAATATTAGGACTAAAATGAAACTTTTTCAATGTGTTTCCTATTTTATTACTATTTGAACCCGTTTGGACATAATTTTTTTTTTTCCTTTTTCCCAAAATAGTTTCACTTTTTTTTTTAAAATCAGCGTTTATTTATAAAATTTCTAATTTTCACTTGAAGATGTATTTTGAAAATTTTAAAAAATTTGAGAAACACCAAAAAGTTGTTTTTAAAAATTTTCACTCAAATCATTCTCAAAACTTCAAAAACAACCAAAACTGAATTTTATGTCCAAACACAACTCTAAATTTCAAATATTATTTTTAGTAGAAAATTTTTTTCGCCATTTTTAAAAAATTTTCAATTCCTATATCCAAATGTCTGCTTAATTATTGTAATGAATGTAGTCAATTCCACCTTTAGAGCCCGTTTGGACATAAGAAATTTTTACTTTTTTCAGAAACTTTTTTACTTTTTAAAAAAAAGAAAAGAAAAAGCAGCTCATTATAAAGGCCATTTTATCATCTTTCAAAGGCAATATGACCACAATCAAAATCAACACAAAACACAAGAAGCCACATTGTCTATTCTAATATCTCAGTTCACTATAAATCCTCTTTTCATTTGGGTAATATGGGATTGGAGAATGATCTTGGACTAGTAAGGAAGAATCACAGTACACCTCCAGCAAAATTCCAGGGTTAACTAAAGGTAGCTATGCGTCTCATTGGTATTCTTACAAGGGGGAGGGGAAAAGCCATGCAGAGATAAACTGTTTACTTGAAATTAACAAAGTGCGCATCTGCCAGATTTGTATAGTACATAGTTGGAGTTTTGAGTACTGAGAAAACACCCAAATCATGGAAATTGTTGCAAAATTGCAGAAACAATTTATTGACTTCATTTAAGCTTTGTACCATGAGGTGAGTTTCTTTTTCCCCAATTTTGTTTTGGTTTGTTGATTTGAGGCTTTTTCTGATGTGGGTTTCGTTTTTCTTGTTCAAAAACATGGTTTTTTTTTTCCTTTTAAAAAGTGATTCTTGGATGATCAGTTTCTTCAGCTTCAGAAGCTGCAAGATGAGAGCAACCCTGATTTTGTATTTGAAGTAGTGACACTTTTCTTTGAAGATTCAGAAAAGATTATCAACAATCTGGCAGCTACTCTGTGAGAATAATTGTTTTCTTATAATTTTTAATTTTGGGGTTAAATTTCCTTTCATTTTGTTTTAATTAAAGTTGAAATGTTGGCTCATTAGTTTTTTTTTTAATAATTGTTTAGTCAACAGCAGGTCGTGGATTTTAAGCAAGTTGATTCCCATGTCCACCAATTCAAGGGTAGCAGTTCCAGGTACTTAGTTTTAGTTGGTCCGTTACATTTTTAGGAATACTTAGTTTTAGTTGGTCCTTACATTTTTAGGTGTTTGTTGTTGACTGTGGAAATGCAGCGTGCGTAAGGCTGCGTACAATAGACCTTGTCGTCCCGGACCCGCGCATACCCGGAGCTTAGTGCACCGTGCTGCCCTTCTCATTGACTAAACTACTTCAATTGATGTTGAAGGATTTTTTGTATTTTTCTAGTTACATTTGGACTACTTTTGTGAATATTTAGTTGACAAGTAATAGTGTAATACCTACTTGGTAAATTTATTGTACTCGGAGATTAAGTTTTATGCTATTAGATCTTAGATCACAGTATGTAGATAGTTGAAGTGAAGACTTTCTGTTATTTTTTAAGTATCACTATTACTTTGTCTGACCTGAATCTCTGTAATGTTGAGCAGCGTAGGTGCACAAAGAGTAACGAATGCTTGTATAGCTTTCAGAAACTTTTGTGAACAGAAGAACCTTGAAGGGTGAGTTTTGCTTTATGCTTCGTATGGGATTTAAGAAAATTTCATAAACAAATTTGGCTGCTTAGATATTCAGAGGAGTAGTTTACTATGAAAGTTTTGTATTCTACCATGTCCAACATTGGTCATTGTGGTTTATAATCATTAAATTCAATTCGCAGCATGGTCATAAACTGGTCGAGAGGTAGTGCATAGAAAAACGATAGTATGAGATTTACCTGTTATCATGTGGTGTATTCTTTAATCAAATTAGAAGAATGTTTATAGGGCATTGGCTTAGTCAGATACTATTTGAGGCTAATATGCATCTTCATTCACAAGAGGTACATGTTAACAACTTTCCGATTTCTCTTTTCCAGACATTTCTACTCCATTGTAATTGCAATCACCCAGTGTTTGTCACGTCTCTGTCTCCCACCACCCCCAAATTTCCTGGTCTCTTTGTGTGTCTTTCTTCTTTTGTGTTTTTGGGATAAAGTTATGCTTCTGTCTCGCTTTTCTGGACAAAATCAACCTTGTTGAACTAATTATCAAAATGAAGTTCACGCCTTTTGGGAGTTCTATATATATAATGTATGCAGGTATAGAAAACAAAGGGATTTGAGTAGAGATATTTCTGGTTGGTTAAGGATATTGGAGTCTAGCATGCCACTTCATTATTGTTTATCTCTTATAGTAGTAGCCAAATTCTTTGAATTGCCAAAGTAGCAGTAAGTTTCACTTTCGAAGTTCTCAAATCACAATAATAGACCACTTTCTCTAGTGAGTCTCCAAAGCTTCACTAAATTATCATTGCCCCTTAAGAGGACACCACCATGAACCACAATATCTGCAGAGATCTCTAAAAGTAGCATTTGTACTGCTTTCCGTCTCAAATTTGCTAAAGTTTGCATTGTTTAGCTGAGTATACAATCTTCTCTCTTTCACAATATGAATATGAAGGCCAACTCAGTTGAAGCATTTCCACATAGTTATGTTTTAGTATTATGTTGGAAGAAAGCATTGAAGATATATGTACCATATGTTATGTACATAGAGTCCATAAGTCAGCAACTAACACCATGTAGCTGTGGCTTTGGGTTTCAAGACAAATAAAAGGATAGATAGGTATTCTATCTTGATTCAATTCCCTTGTAGGAACTTTTAACTCCATGAGATAACATAAGAGTTAAAGCCTCTTTATTAGCTCCGGCTTTCAGACATATATTTGCAAATGATTGTAAGAAATGACGAGCCCCGTCATTACCTTGCTTTAGTTTGGATTTAAGTCTTCATACTGTCTTGCTATTGTGTTCATGTTGCATTGGAGTTCGATTTTTTAGTTGTACCCACGGGACTGCAAAATGCTTCAGCTTTGTACATTTGTTTTCCTTGTGCAGGTGTGTGCAATGTCTGCAGCACGTGAAACATGAATATTTTCTTGTGAAGAACAAACTCGAAACCTTGTTGAGGGTAAGTACTCATCTATGAATGCATTCCAAGTCTAAGTACCATATCATTGAAGAGAAAGCTACTTAGTATATGATACTAAAAGTTCAGTGAGTCGGGTGTTCTGATGCTCAACCATCAACTTGGATATTTCACCAATTATTTCATGAAATAGTTGACAGAGTAAGTGTTATAGGTCATAGCATTTGACAAGCAACCATGAAATTTGCCTTGAGGCTGGCGTTTAATGAGATAGCGAAACCCTCTCAGCATTCTCTATTTGACTTAGTTTAGAGTAGGGTTCGTTGCCTCTTTGGCTTCATTAAAAGCTTTTGATTCCCTGAAATCACCATTTTTTCCAATAAGTTTTTTAGCACCTTGTCTTTGTCACATTACCAATTATGTTTCCGATTATCTCCAATATATTAATAGTTATAATTTTGAGAAAGGTTCTTTTTTGTTTCTCCCTGAAGTCTTAAAGTCAGCTCAAATCACTGCTTGTTTTATGAAAATGTAGCACTAGAGCAGAAAATCTTGGCAGCTGGCGGTACGATCCCTGTCCTGTGATAGGTGCTGATGATTTTAAGGCATACCAAAAATACAAGGATAGTAGAGAGGAAGGGAGTTGGCATTGCAAATGAGTTTCAAGATTTTGGTGAACTGCTTTGATTGCTGAATTCTAATAGTTGAAGATGTAAAGAATTCATTGTGAATAGCAGATTTCCTTGTATTGTTACTTCAATATTCCTTTTGCCTTTTATCTATATACTAACAGCTGAACTTTTTCTCCCTTCAATGATTATCGCTAGGGTTGTTATTATCAGAATTTACGTGGTAAGCTTCAGCCATTATTAAGTTTCACCTTGTTGTTAACAAATTGTAAAGGACAGTGTCGATGCATATGGATGATGTCTTCCACCTCCCCTCCCCCACAACATGCAAATCTAGGATCTAGTGGGTTCAAAATTATTTATTATCACTATTTGATTCAATTATCATCAATATATCTTGGTAAATAATAGATTTCTCAAACAACAATTGATTTGATAGTGTTACGTTGAAAATGTAATCTCCGGAATATATGTTTGGTAGTGTATGTCTCATATTTAAGAAAAACCGATAAATAATCGAAAAAACCGAAAAACCGACCAAAACTGACAAAAACCAAATCGATAAAAAACCTACTTAATTGGTCTGGTTTGGTTCCAATATTTGAAAAACCGACTTACTTGGTTTGATTTCTTTTTAGGGAAAAACCGATCCAAACTGAATCATGAACACCCCTACTTGCGGTTGAACAAAGTTCAGAGAAGGCCGAGGCTCTATATGTATTTATATACTTAAGGATAAAATCATAATTTTATTAGATTTTATTGGGTTATCAATTAACCCATTAATAAAATTAGACCCGAACCGATAACCTAATAGTAAAAAAATACTAAACCGTTACCGAACCATTAACCCAATAACCTAATACCGATAACCCAATAAGTTTTTTCCGGTTCGGGCTATCGGTTTTACCCGATATATCCCCAGCCCTAATAAGAAGCGACCTCTTATTATTGTGAAAATAGCATGGGCTAGCCAGTTTTCGAATTGGTAATTGGAAAATAGCCTGCTTTTGCAAAGTCACTGAAAAATAGTCATTATTTTGCTACAACACGGAAAGTTCCAGCATAATATACTGGAGAATGGTTAACCTGTATATGCACTTCCAGCATATTATGCTGGAACTCCAGCACACGGAAAGTTCCAGCATAATATGCTGGAGATTGGAACACCTGATTATAAACTCCCAGCATATTATGCTAGAACTCTAGTATGTTATACTAAAACTCCAGTATATTATGCTGGAACTCCAGTACATCATACTGAAACTCCAGTATATTATGCTGGAATATTTTTTCGGATTTTGAACAGTATTTTCGTTAAGATTTATCTTTACATAAAAAGTGATTAAAATTCGATTACTTTCGAAATGATGACTATTTTTCAATTATTACTTATAAATCTGGCTATTTTCAATTTCATTCCTTGTTATTAGATTAGCCACCTGCATGAAGTTGCTTATATATGGACTAGAAATTTAACAAGATGGTCAAAGCTCTTCTTTGGAGGTCAGTCAATGAGAGCTGCTTTCACTGATCTGCAGGTAGTTCAATGGATCTGCTTTTTTATAAGTAAGTTCACCAACTACTTTAATTTAGAACGTGAAATTCATGGATTTCCCAACTTTTTTTGGTCTTTTTCACCTCAATATGGTTGAACGTGATTTGCATAAGCCTATTAACATCTTTTTTGGTTTTCTTGTTCTCTTTTGATGAAGCCTAGCACTATTTAAGACAAACGANGGGGGGGGGGGTATACATACTTTGTTTCCTCACAAATTGGGATAGCTATAATCAAGGGAAGAATGGAACAAGGCTCATTTTATGGTTGGTCCTGCTACCATATGCATATATCATAAAGGGATAGGGTGTAATATACTCCCTCAGTTCCCTTTTACTTGACATATTTTGACTTTTCACGCCCCTTAAGAAATAATGATTGGTATGATAATTTTACACAATAACCCTATTAATTGATATTCAATAATTGAACCCAAATTCCCCACTAACTTCTGAAGAAAAAAAATACTCCAAAGAACGAGAGAATAAAAGATGACTTTAGTGGACTTTTGTATTTAACGAAGGGTGATAATGAAGAGTTCTCTATGAATTCCAATATTGAGCATTGGAAAGCTACAATTGACCATTATTTATTCAAGAAATGTTGGTTAATGAATTAAGGGTAAAAAAAAATTTCTCCTCTTGATAAGCGTAAAGAGACAAGTAAAAATAAAAATCTATTTTTAGTATACATACCAAGTAAAAGTGAACGAAGGGAGTAGCTCATAATCACTTTTGGTCCAGACCAATAACTAATCTAGCCAACAACTAGGTAATTACCCAACTAGGAAAATTATTTAATGAATCTTAGGTGCAACAGTTACTGGAAATTAGTTTAGTTGGATATATAAACTAGGAATACCTTTGAGTTCCGTATGGGTCAAAATCTGGCTGAGAAAATTCGGTATGGAGAGATTGTCAAGTGAGAGAATTGCGGCTCAACATGGGCGATTAGCCCGAGGTTGACCAGGGTCTAACAGTAGGGAACCGCCGAGCAAGCCATTAAGGTCGAGATCGAGCAGCGAAGAATGGGAGTAACGACTAGTATAGTCTTGAAATTATCAAAGGGAATACTCTATTGAATATTCCAACTGCTGTACTTTTTAAAGGTTTTTGGGAATATCCCATATAAATAGGAAAAGAAAGGGGGCAAAAGGGACGTAAGATTCACTTTGAAAAACTCTTGTAAAAAGTTGACTCTTGAGATATATTACAAACCTTTACCCTTCCATAGTGATTCGATTTGTTGTTTATTCTACCTTTCCACGCATCAGAACTGAGAAAGCTTTGTTTATTTCCATATCCATTTGTCTCACATCGTTTTCAGAGGGAAGAATCATCTACCTCATTCAATATTTGGGTGAATAGTTCTTCCTATTTATATTTATTACTATTTTACATATTTATTGCTCTTTATTGTCCCCCCATTTGTTCTTGATAGCTTCAGTTAATACCCTGACAATTGGTTCTAAGTGTTATTCGACGTTATTATATAATCACGTGTTAGATCTAAGATTTATTATATTTGACTACAATTATCCCTTCACCTTTCTTATCTTTTAATTGGTTTAGCTAAAATCTCATACTTTTTTGTCAAACAGTTTGGCGCCGTCTGTGGGGATTTTCTAGTCAAAGTCATAGTTTTCTAGATCTTAAAAAAAAAATACGCCGACAGCAAAATATATAAATTTCTTTTTCCTACTTGCGCAATCTAACATGGTAGGAAATGGAGAAGAAAAATTGAAGGCAGTGGCAGGCCTTACTACTAATCTCCTAAACACCATCAGTGAGGTTAACGGAGAAGACGAGGAGAACGTGACACCAAGCTCTTCTCCTAGGCGAAGTGGTTCACCCCTCCCTCATGGCAGCGTTACCGTATGTCCGTATCCCACGGAAAGGGAGCCTCTACGTCCGCGACGAAAAAAGTACCACTAGCAGTGAAAAAATTACTACAAGCATGGCTAACGAGTACACTGACCAGTATACTCGACAAATCCACTCAAAGGGTGATCAGGGAGGATGCACGAGTCGACATCACCACAACAACCAATGAGCAGCACATCCCCCCTCCTTCAACAGGTATCACTCACAATGTTAATGATGCAGGTAATACGCCCTCGCTGTTGTTCTAAGAAAAATGGAGGAGATGGATAACGAGAACAAAGCACTCCGCGACCAAATGAGGGAGCACCAAGAAAGGGTGGATAAGATACGGGCGCCCCAAAACTTCTACCAAAATGGGATATCGGTCAGTTTGTGGAACAACCATATAACAACGAGGCCGCACCACATGCTATACCCAAAACATTCAAGATTCCACCATACTTGAAAATATATGATGCCACAATAGGCCCTGAAAATCACATCATCCACTACGTCACCGCAGTGAAAGGAAACGACCTCGATAAAGAGCAAGTACCATCTATATTGCTGAAAATGTTTGGTGAAACCCTAACCGGGGGAGCACTAACATGGTACTCACATCTTCCAGCATGATCCATAGAAACATTTGAGGAGATGGCCGACAAGCTCGTCACCGCCCATGTCGGGGCCAAGAAATCAGAAGCTAGGGTGAATGATATATTCGCTATTAAACAGTCACTTGGTGAAAGGCTCAGGGACTTCATCGCCCGGTTCTACAAATTGAGAATGACTCTTCTAAAAGTATCGGAGGGAATGACATTAGCAGTTTTCCAAAACGGGTTGAACAGGAGCGGTTCGAGGGCGACTAGAAAATTATTGAGCAGGCTCATGAAGTACCCCCCTCCCCACCACCACTTGGGAATAAATACACAATGCCTATTGTGCCGAGGTGAGAGTGGACGAGGACGACCTTAACGGACCAACCTAGCAGTTACTGTCGATCTAGATGGAGTCAAGAAAAGACTGCAGAAACTATAATAGAAGGGATCATGTAGGTATGCGCCTCAATCGCGAAAGACACCAACCGTATGTCAGAACTGCCGTCATACCCCCTCCCCCCCTCCCCCCTCCATGGTGACGGTTCATCCAGGCTGCAAACAGAGACTCACCAAAACGAAAGAGGTATGCCTCCACTATTATCTGCTCACATTTTTTGTGTTTCTCCTTCAGAGATAGTCTGTGCCCTAGAGAAGCTCGACCCTAAGGTGAAATGGCCACAACAGATGAAGTCCGACCCAAACACCAGAAATTCGAACGCCCTCTGTGAATTCCATCAGGAACGAGGCCACAAGATTGAGCACTGCATCGTCTTGAGGCAGGAGGTAGTGAACATGCTCCATCAAGGGCATTTGAGAGAGCTGATGAGCGACTGAGGAAGAGCGAACTTCGCTCATGGGCGAGAACAACATCAAGGCCCCCCAAAATCGCCCTCTCCAGCCCACACCATACAGATGATTATCGGCGGAGGCGACGATGCGACAATCAACAACGTGAAATTTACAACCGCCCACAAGTTGAAGTGGTCGATCACCCATGAACGATATGACGACCTCGAATAAAGTATCATCTTCGATGAATCGGATACCCACGGTTTGACTTTTCCTCACTATGATGCTCTTGTTATTACTTTACGCATTTCAGATACTGATGTAAAATGGATTATGGTAGATGATGGAAGAGGCGCGTGCATTATCCACCCTCGATTTCTCGCACAAATGAGGCTCGAGGATAAGATAGTGCCACGCTGCAACACACTAACGGGTTTTAACAATGCAGTTGAGCGGACCTCCGGAGAAATCACACTACCCGTTCTAGCCGGTGGTATCACCCTAGAAACAACGTTCCATATCATGGACCAAGTCACAGCGCACAACCCATCATAGGACTGCCTTGGATATACGCCATGAGGGTCGTCCCATCCAGCCTATATAAGGTCGTCAAGTTTCCCACCCCGTGGGGAGTGTTTAGCATTCGCGGCGAGCAGCGCACAACCCAAGAATACTATCGCGTCGCCCAAGATTGCACGTACACCCAATAGTTGAAAATAAAAGGCATAGAAGCATAGCAATTAGCGAGGTCGAGGTTAGATGGTGGAAAACGGAAAGACGTCATCAAGGACCCCGAAGTCGTGGAAGCCACGGGATCAACTGTGGAAGACCTCGACCCCGTCCAACTAGATAAAAGCGACCACAACAAAAAAGCTTATATCGGCCACAAACTTCAAGAACCAGGTAAATTCCATCAATTTTGAACTAACAACACACACTTGTTTGCCTTCTCCAATGCAGATATGCCAGGCATATCGAAAGAAATAGCAACACACAAACTGAACGTCGACCCACTCCACCCCTCGGTACGGCAGGTTAGAAGAAAATTCAATGTCGCAATAAATTATTTCGTCCGCGAAGAGGTGGAAAAATTGCTCGCAAACGACTCTATCATGGAGTAGAAGCACCCCCAATGGGTCGCCAACGTGGTCATGGTGAAAAGGAAAAATGGGAAATGGCGCATGTGCGTAGACTTTATAGATCTGAACAAGGCCTGCACGAAAGATTCATTCCCCTTGCCTCACATTTATCAACTCATCGACGCAACAGCAGGGCACGAGCTGTTAAGTTTCTTGGACACCTACTCGGGTTATAATCAAATCCTCATGGAGGAGGAGGACCAGGAAAAAACTACTTTCATCACCCACCAAGGGACGTACTGCTACAAAGTTATGCCGTTCGTATTGAAAACCCAGAGGCGACCTATTAGAGGTTAGTAACCAAAATGTTCAAATAAGAGCTCGTCAAAACCATGGAAGTATATATAGACGACAAGTAGGTCAAGTCAAAAAGAAAGGAAGACCACATCGACCATTTGAGGGAAGACTTCGACATACTTAGGTGGTACGGCATGAAGCTGAACCCCGAGAAATGCGCCTTCGGCATAACATAAAGAAAATTCCTCGACTTTCTGGTGTCAGAGAGCGGCATCGAGGTGAACCCCGACCAAATCAAAG
>ML379188.1:0-17049 GCA_005239525.1 Nicotiana knightiana | reverse complement strand
CCCCCCGAAAATAAAAGTAAGCATTGTCCCCAATGCTTAACAAAATAAGAGTGAAAATAGAGAGAGGGCGAAGAAACTCACTAAGCATCCTTGGACATCTTAGTATCCCCAGCAGCATCAACTCCCGTTGGCTCAGCAAACTGTATCTCATCATCATCATATCTGGGAGTGTCAGGAGTGGCAAACATCGCACGCACTGAGTCAGCAGTGTCGGCAGCAAGGCATGATGCATCAAACTGGCCAGCTGGTGCAACCGGTGGAGATAGATCTGGGATGAACTGGTCTGGGTCAAGCAGCATGTGAAATGGCCGATCCCCAGTTGTCACAAGTTGGGTCACCTCCTTCCTAATCTTATCAACTGACTTCTTGCTGACTTGGGACTTTCCCAGCTTCTTCACTTCTTTGGTCAAGTCCTCAATAACTGACCCATGTTGTACCAGAATATACATGATCAACTTCTGGTTTTCCAGAATCTTGCGCAGCTTCTCATTAAGGTCAGTAGAAACACGTGGTGTCTGTGTGGATGGATGCCCTGCAACAATACTAGATATCTCAGACAGCTTTAAAGTAGTTGCATGTATCCAGTTGTTGTGACTCACCAATGTCTGAGAGACTTGCAGAGCATATAGTGGGGTTGTAGGCATGGGCACCAGCCTCAGAACTAGAGTAGGGGATGCCCTAGGGACTGCGATAAGAGTTGTGGATGGAGCTAAAGATGGTGGCAGAGGCAGAGCATCTGCACTAGAAGAGGGCTCAACTGATATAGATGGAATCTCAGTTGTGTCAGAAACTACCACTACCGGCTCATCAAACTGGCATTTAGTGGTAGAAGGCTGAGCGCTCTTCTTCGGGTTGGTCGGATCCTGCAGCGAGTACCACTCAAATGGCTTCTTCGGCTTCACCTTTATATCAAATGTTCTTGGCTCTACCTTTGCATCAATAAGGTACTCTATGATAATGCTGGGATAGGGGTAAGTTGTGTTGGACAATGCAAACCTAAGTGCGGCCATTCTCATAATTCTACGGTCCGCACAATTAAAGTGCGACCGCAGAAGCACTTGCCATCACCATTTTCCAAAAATAGCTAAATTGTGGACTGCACAAATTCAAGTGCGGCCGTAGATTTCTAATTTTCACGAACAGTAGTCATTTTCACTTAGATTATGCAATTACTTGTACAAATCACTGTGGAAACATGGTATACACATCAAATCCAACTAATCTAACCCAATTGAGTATGTATTAACAAGTATGCATTACAAATCGATCCTACATGGACATATGGATGAACTCTAATTAACGATGACTTAGAAAGAAACTAAAATTTCAAAAGTTAAACTAACACAAGATTAATATGAAGTGAAGCATACCAGATAAAGTGAGTGTACTAGGTGTGCGATCACAGGTAGGTGTGTGTGGTGGACAGTGAAAATATCTCAGTAAAGCTTGCAGAGAAACAATGATTGTAAGGAGGGTGAAAAGTGTAAAATTAAATCAAAACTCGTATTGAGGTGGAAAAGGACTGAGTGCAGCCTCTTAAATGCAAGTGTGGTCCGCACTCTTTCACCTGAGCCTGAATTCTCTGTTCCTCATGTTCATTTCAAACATTATTTAGTGCGGTCGCAGATTAACCCCGCACTGACAACCTCAACTTCAGAGACTTTGCATTTTGACACTTTGGTAAGCTTCCAATTGTGCGGTCCACATGTGAAATGTGCAGCCGCACAAGTACTCCTGTTGTTGCACACGAAATTCTGCGGTGCGCACAATTAAAGTGTGGTCCGTAGTTCCTTCAACACTTAGCCATTTTTTGTGTCCACCCTTATTGCATGTAACACTCAACCCTGGGGCCCATTTCAAATCAAGTTAGAAAAACAAATAGTATCTAACTACAAAAAAAACATGGGTTGCCTTCCAAGAAGCGCTTGATTTAACGTCGCACCACGACGCAATGTCAAAGCATCCTCAATTGAAGTAAATAACCGCCACCACGTGGCTACCTCCAACCTTGCCCAAGTAGTTCTTTACCCGGTGATCATTGACTCGGAATACTTCATTATTCTTGTTCTTCACGTCTAATGCACCGAAATGTGTCACACCCATAATTTCAAACGGACCACTCCACTTGGATTTTAGCTTCCCGGGAAACATCCTCAAACTTGAGTTAAACAACAATACAAGGTTGCCCACCTTGAACTCTTTGTTCCAAATGTATTTGTCATGAAGATATTCCATCTTTTCTTTGTATAAGGATGAACTCGCATATGCATGGTACCAGAGCTCATCCAATTCGTTCAAGTGTGCAACCCGAAAGTTAGCGGCTACATCCTAATCAAGATTCAGTTTCTTTAAAGCCCACATTGCCTTGTGCTTTAGTTCCACTAGAAGATGACAAGCTTTCCTGAACACTAACCGATATGGAGACATTCCGGTAGGTGTTTTGTAAGCCGTCCGATTAAGCCCATGGTGCATCATCAATCTTCTTGGACCAATCCGTTCGTTTAGCATTCACCGTTTTAGACAAGATACTCTTTATCTCCCGGTTGGATACTTCCACTTGCCCACTAGCTTGTGGGTGATAGGGAGTTGTGACCTTGTGAGTAACACCATGCTTGATAAGTAAAGTGTCAAAAGCTTTGTTGCAAAAGTGTGACCCCCCATCGCTTATGATTGCACCTAGAGTACCAAATCTTGTAAATATTCTTTTTCAAGAAAGCCACTACACTTCTCGCCTCATTGTTGGGTAAAGCGATGACCTCAACCCACTTGGACACATAATCCACCGCGACCAAGATGTAAGTGTTTTCACAAGAACTCACAAAAGGGCCATAAATTTAGTACCCCAAACATCCAAATATCAATCTCCGAGATGGTTGCAAGAGGCATTTCATTCTTCTTTGAGATTCCACCGGCCCGTTGACATTCATCACATATTTTCACTAAATCACTTGCATCCTTGTAAAGAGTAGGCCAATAGAAACCCCAACTAAGAACTTTAGCCGTCGTTATTGCTCCACCATGATGACCACCATACGGTGAAGAATGACAAGCCACAAAAATATCGCCTTGCTTAACTTCTGGTACACACCTTCTAATCACCCCATCCATACAAATCCAGAAAAAGTATAGTTCATCCCAATAATAATCTTGACGATCTCTCTTGAGCTTCTTCCTTTGGTTTGAAGAGAACTCATCCGGAATGATTCCACCCACAAGAAAATTTGCGAAGTTCGCAAACCATGGCACCTCTTTCATTTAAATTGTCAAAAGTTGCTCATCAGGAAAGGAGTCATTGATTTCAAGTGAATCATGCAGCCTCCCATCCTCCTCCAAACGAGACAAGTGGTCTGCCACTTGGTTCTTACTACCTTTCCTATCTTGGATATCAATGTCAAATTCTTGCAACAAGATTACCTATCTCATCCACTGGGCTTTAGAATCCATTTTGCTCATAAGATAGCGAAGCGCCGCATGATCTATGTGGAAAATAACTTTGGCACCCATCAAGTACGGGCGGAACTTATTAATTGCAAACACAATAGCAATGAGCTCTTTCTCCGTAATGGTCTAATTGATTTGGGCACTATTATGGTCTTACTAGAATAGTAGACTGGATGAAAAAATTTGTTGATACGTTACCCCGAAACAGCTCCAACCGCTACGTCACTTGCATCACACATGAGTTCAAAAGGCAAACTTCAATTTTGAGCAGTCATGATAGGAGTAGTGGTCAACTTAAGCTTCAATAGTTCAAAAGCCCTAATACAATCATCATTTAAATCAAACTTGGCATCCTTATCAAGGAGCTTACACAATGGGTTCACCACTTTAGAGAAATCTTTGATAAAGCGCCGGTAGAAACCCGCATGGCCGAGGAAACTCCGCACACCCTTAACCGAAGTCGGGGGTGGAAGCTTAGAAATAACCTCAATCTTTGCCTTGTCAACTTAAATTCCATTCCTTGAGATTTTATGGAAAAGGACAATACCTTCCTCAACCATAAAATGGCATTTCTCCCAATGGACCACCAAGTTGTCCTCTTCACATTTAGCTAACATTTTGTCTAAATTTGCAAGACAATCATCAATAGAATCCCCAACCATAGAGAAGTAATCCATGAAAACTTTAAGGTTCTCCTCCACCATATTCAAGAAAATAGCCATCATACACCATTGAAAAGTCACTGGTGCATTGCACAAACCAAATGACATCCTCTTGAAAGCAAAAGTACCATAGGGACATGTAAATGTTGTTTTCTCTTGATATTCTTAAGCAATGTGAATTTGGTTGTAGCCCGAGTACCCATCAATAAAATAATAGAAAGCACGGCCGCCCAATCTATCGAGTATTTGATCTAATAAAGGAAGTGAAAATTGATCCTTCCTGGTAACTTTATTAAGCTTGCAATAATTCATACAAACCCTCTAACCGGCCACCGTTCTTTTGGGAATAAACTCATTATTATAAATGGTAACCACCATCATGCCCCCCTTCTTTGGGACACATTGAACTAGAGAAGTCCATGAAATCTCGGAGATGGTGTAGACAACCCCGGCATCCGACACTTGAGAATCTCCTTCTTGAAAACTTCTTGCATAGCCTCATTGAGTCTTCTTTGATGTCCAATGGAAGATTTAGAACCATCTTCCAACTTGATATTATGCATGCAAAAGGCGGGGCTTCTACCTCGAATATCCACCAAAGTCCACCCAATAGTCTTTTTCCTCTTTTGCAACACCACCAATTTGGAATCAACCTGCACGTTAGTCAAACAAGAGGAAAGAATAACCGATAAAGTAGAACAAGGTGTTACACCCCATCTTTTCATACGTGAAAGTACGCCATAAGTAAATTGATAAAAGCTCATAAATGAGATGTTACATTTCGTATTTTCGTACGTTAAAGTGTCGTCATAAGTTAATCGACGTAAGTTCGAGAATGAGATTACTTTGGGATTATAAGTATTATGCTATTTCAATCAAGTGATGAGTAAATTCGTGAAGGTAAGAGGGTAAGCAAATCGAAGAAAATGAATTTCGTCGAAGTTTATCATTTTGGGAGAGAATACAGCCCGAGCTAAAATACCCGATATTTATGGACTAGTTCCATACAAGGTACCACATGACCATGATAGCGAGGTGCATAGAGTGTGGTAAAAGTAATTAGTATTTTAAGTAATTTGAGATAATTCTTAATTATGTGGGTAATTTGTTAATTATTGGGTAATAGGATATTACCCAATTAGTTAAGAAATTATTTGGATAAAGATAAAACCCCCCAACGTGTAAGCACCCCATCCCATTTGAGTGAGTCGTTAAGTCTTGAATAAATGTCATATTTTGAGAATTAAGGTGGCTTAGTCATCCACCAAGTGGGTCCCATACCACTATGATAAGGAATATTTCTAATTCATTTTAGAAAGATATCATACAAAGAAAGGTATGATTCTGACAACGTAAATTGCTTCAACAAAAACTCAAACGAGAGTTCTTAATATCATAGAAATTGGATTTTGCAATTCTAAGGAAGCTCGGTATAACTTTTTTCAAGAATATCATACGAATTTTTCTCTACTTCGAACTTTCCGTCACGTGTTTTGTCGCGATTATCGTGTGTTAGAGGGATTGTCAAGAGAACCGGATCAGGTATGTTAAGGTTATCCCTTCTTTCTTTTGGCATGATCTACACGACACAAATAAAACAAGCAAATGCACAATTTCCATAAATGACTCTATTCATAGAAATGCTAGAGATGCGTATATTCTTGTTTTCCCATAAGTCTTATTATTCTATCGTCTGTTCATGGGTCTCAGAAAATACGTAAGTTGATAAAGTCTATTTCTTGATATTAATCAGAGGCATAATGGTCTTATGACACTCCGAAAGATTTTATTGACGTACTTCTCATGCATTGCATTTATTTACATTGACCCATGACCAAATGGCATTATATACGCGTATATATATATATATATGTGTGTGTGTGTGTGTGTGTGTGTGTATGTGTAGGATATGGGAAAAGGTTACGGCGTTATATACGCACCACCACCTGATCAGCTGGTATACATTGATGATTTTGCCCATAGTGGCCGAGATGATATGATGGGACGCCCTCAAAGGCTTGATGATGTTATGAACACATGTACCTATGCACGACATGACATTCATACGCATATGCATGACACTATAAGTATTTCATGATTTACAGAGTTATCCAGATTTACATGTTGAGTCTTTTACTCCATGTTTCTCTCATGTCTATTATTTACTGATTTTCATTCCTTACATACTTGGTACACTATTTGTACTGACGTCCCTTTTTCCTGGGAATGTTGCGTTTCATGCCCGCAAGTCCCGATAGACAGGTTGAGACTCCTCCAAGTAGGCTATCAGCTCAGCGGAAGGTGTTGATGCGCTCCATTTGCTCCGGAGTTGCTTATTTAGTCAGTATGATTAGTACATGCATTGATTGGTATGGAGAGGCTCTATCTCGACCTTTATGACATTTATGTACTCTTAGAGGCTTGTAGACATATATCGTGTATATGAAAGATTGTATGGCCTTGTCGGCCTATGTTCAGTGTACTGGTGATCATTTTGGCCTTATAGGTCCGTATGTTACATGTATAAGTTTTTTTAAGGTTGGGTCGTCCTATATTGGGTATTCCCTAATGTTTATTCTGTTTATCCCATGACGGACCGTTTGGCCCATTTTCCAATGATAGTACGATTAGAGAGATATGTAACATTGGTACTCGGTTGAGTAAGGCATCGGGTGCCCATAGCGGCCCTTTGGTTTGGGTCATGATAAAAGAGATATCAGAGCCAGGTTTTGTCCTAGGGAGTCTACAAGCCGTGTCTACTAGAGTCTTATTTATGGGTGTGTCGTGAACCACACTTATAAGCAGGATGCTACAGGACATTTAGGACTGTCACTCTTTCTTCTTACTCTAGATCGTGTGGTAGAGCTCAGTTGTAAGAACTCAATTTCCTAAACTCTATCTTATTCATAATACGACAATGCCTACATCCAGAAGACGGTTGGTAAAAGATTGCATGTGGCTATGGAAGAGTTGAGTTAGAGGAACTCGATTCTGTATGATGCTTATGATGAGTAAATGTGAGGTCTTCAAAAGATCATGTGTGTACTAAAAGGTGTAAGCTTTTTGATAAGAATACCTAAGGCATGAATATCTATCCACCCATGTGGTAAAAAGCGACGAGAGAATCAGAAGGTACAAGTTTCAACAAGTAAGAAGCAATGTGAAAAAGGGTACGAGGTACCAGTTAGTAAGGATGAACATTATCTACAATTTTGGAAGAGAGATATAAACATTTTGAGTTATCTTCAACAGCAACAGATGTATGTACAATCGGTCACACCCATCTTAGTCATGCCCTATGGGAGCTAACAGATATGGTTTAAGAGAAGGACAGGATATCGGGATCCGACTGGGGTTAGAGTAATCCAAAATGATGGATGGATTGTTTGTGTTAGTTGACATTTCTGAAGAATACTACAAAGGTGTTAATAGACCTTCTTCCGAGACACCCAGATGGCGTACTCTAGAATATTGCAATTAGATGTAAATACTAGCATGATCAAAAAATTCAGAAGATAGACACTGAAAGCCTGGAAGGGATAAATATTACCTTAGTGTAGCTCCCGTCCCTAGCAGAGCGAGAACGTTGAGCAAATCGAAGAGCCAATAAATGAAGCAAGGAGAGCTAAAAGCAAAAGAATGTCTTGTTGAAGTTTTCAAAAGAAATGGATAGGAAGAAGTATTAGCAGGGAAATAAGAAGAGAGATAAGGAAGCATTATGAGTAAGATAATATACATGGATGACAAACGGTAGATCAAAAGATGACAGTATTACAGAATCTATAGTCAAGTGAAGGAAGAGGCGAGAGGTGACAGGCCTTGAGACAACAAAAGAATATAGGCCATAAAGTCATATCCTCATTTCGAGAAATAAGTTCGCAACTCTAATGCGATTACCAAAAGGAAAAGTTAGACCCAGAGAAATAGAAACCAGTATGGATTAGTGAACAAGATAAGCTAACAATGAATTAGGGACTGAGTGATTTGATAATAGTCGGCATCATGAGAATTTCAGATTTCATTTCGGCAATAATTGTTACGCCCTGCAATATGTCGATGTTACGTCCCGCAGTATTACATTACGATGATGTTATGTTTAGCAGTATTAAATTATGACGATGTTGCACCCTGTAGTATTGTACGTTGAATTTTTCGTAAGGTAATTGACATCACTCCAAGGAAAATATTATTTGGAGATTATAAGGATTATGCTATTTCAAACGAGTAATGAGTAAATTCGTGAAGGTGAGAGGGGAAGTAAGTTAAAGAAAATGAATTTCCGTCCAACTTTGTCATGTTGGGATAAAATTCGGGCCGAGCATTAATACCCGATATTTATGGACTAGTATCATACAAAGTACCATATGACCATGATACTATGATGTATAAAGTATGTTAAAAATGAGTAAAATTTTAAGTAATTTGAGACAATTCCTTAATTATGCGGGTAATTGGTTAATTACCGGGTAACAAAATATTACCTAATTACCTAATAAGATTAAATAAGCCCCACCCCTCCCGTACGTGGAATCAAGCCACTAACTAAGCAAATGACTCATTAGTCATTTATTATATGTGTCACATTAAGAATTTTGGTGGCAAAGTTACAAGGATATGAGCCAAAGAGAGGCCGTAAGTGCTGACCAAATCCACCTCTTTAGTTGCAACCAATTCCTGCTTTCCTTCCCTTTAGACGTAGATATCTTTAAACCATTTGTCACAAATCACTATGGAATCTACAAGTCGCACTCACTTTGTTATTTGCAATCAATGTCGAAGATGATCATGCTCCTCGATCTTTTCTCTTTTCTTACCTTTGAATTCTGGGCATTTCTACTTGACCATGAAAATTCTAAAGACTTTTGCTTCTCCAACTGGCTAATGGAATAGCCACTTTGAACAAGTCTTCTAAAAAGAAAATGGTCCATTTCAATTAACATTCTAATGTGCATGCCTAACATTGAGATATCATTTTTTTTAAAATGGACAAAAGGAAATCAAAGAAATAAGGAGAATCGGCTCAGGTATGTTAAGACTATCCCTTCTTTGTTTTTGGCATGATCTATACGACACAAGTGAAACGAGCAAATGCACAACTTCCATAAAACATTCTATTCGTAAAAATGCTAGAGATCTGTATATTCTTATTCTTCCATGTGTCATATTATTCTATCATATGTTCATGGGTCTCAAAAATATGTAAGTTGGTAAAGTTTATTTCATGATATTAATCAGAGGCATAATGGCCTTATGACGTCGTGAGAGAATTTATTAACGTATTTCATATGCATGCATTTATAATGCACATTGACCCATGACCAGACGGCGTTATATACGCGTATATATGTAAATGGGATATGGGAAAAGGTTACGGATTTATATGCACACCACCACCGGATCATCTGGTATATGTTGGTGATTTTGCCCACAGTGGCCGAGACGATATGATGGGATTCCCTCAGAGGCCGAATGATGTTATCAAACATGTACCTATGCACGACATGACATTCATATGCATATACATGATACTATAATTATTTCATGATTTACGGAGTTATCCAGACTTACAGGTTGAGTCATTTACTATATAATTCTTCCATGTCTATTATGTACTTATTTATGTGCCTTACATACTTGGTACATTATTCATACTAACGTCCCTTTTGCCTGGGTACACTGTGTTTCATGCTCGCAGGTCCCGATAGACAGATCGAGAGACCTCCAAGAAGGCTATCAGCTCAACGGAAGATATTGGTGCGCTCCATTTGCTTCAGAGTTGCTTGTTTGGTTAGTATGATTTAGACGTGTATTGTTTGGTATGGCTGGACTCTATCCCGACCTTTATGAAAATTATGTAGTCTTAGAGGCTTGTAGACAGATGTCATGTACGTAAAAGATTGTATGGCCTTGTTGGCCTATGTTCAGTATGCGAGTGGTTATTTTGGTCTTATAGGCCCGCATGTATTATGTATAAGTTGGTATCACATGTTGTATTCTAGTTATCTCACGGAAGCCTTCTGGCTCAGTTATCTATGATAAGTATGATATGAAAAGATAAGTTATGTTGGTACTCGATTGAGTAAGGTACCAGGTGCCTGTTGCGGCCCATAGGTTTGGATCGTGAAAATAATAGAATGGTAAACAGAAGAAGATTCATGAGAAATTCTGAGAATGGTCATTCAGGCAGACTCTTCCCTAAAGCAAGCAATGTGAGAAAAGTTAAGCTTAAGGAACTGTGTGTGCCAGTTACACTAGGTGCCACCATCATGAGTAAGGAATTTTGTTATCCTTGGTACAGAAGGATTACCGCAAGGCGAGTAAGGGTCATCGATGATGTGAAAAGTCGTCAAAGATGAAGAGGTAAAACATCTATAGGTAGATCGTCGTAGCGCTAAATCTTAGTACTCCCCCAAAGGGAGGAATATGGAGTGATGTGGAATTAGGTCAGAATTAAGTGGTTTTAGTAATTATGGAATGGTAAAGGAATAATTCGATAAAAAAATAAAAAAAGGATGAGATTGCCCTTATTCAAAACCTATCAAAATATGCTACGATTACAGAATATTATGCAAACACGACGCCAAGGAAAGGAAGTAAGGGTCCCTGCCTGAGATGTTATTGATAGATACGGAGCCAGTGCAAGACGTAAGTTAAGACAAAGGAAATAACCCAATAAAGATTATGTGAAATATTGATAGGAGAATGGGCCAACGAGTAGTTAGTAATTGATTTGGGAAGAGCCTAGTTATGGCTAAACAGGAGGTTAAAGATGAGTCAGTAGATCGTGCAAGATAAATATAGTAAAACCCAATATAGTGAATTCAGCATTGCACTAATGTCATTGTAATACTTGAGAAATATTCAGATAGGAGTTGGGGTAGTTAAAGGTACCGTATGAGTATTATGAGAATAAAAGAGAGTGCCACTGGGAAGACAGTCAAAATATCAGTTTAGAAGAAACCCTGCAAGCACAAGGTTGTGGAGGTAAGTAACTACGAATAATTATAGGCGAGGAAGAACATCAATAATTTTATTGGGTATAAGATGTAATAAGCTCGCAAATTTACAAGGGTCAGAGGGTCTTCCCGAAGTACAACAACGAAAGACTAGCTGAGGAAATAAGGAAAAAGGCTTCAACCTAAGCACAGTGACCTAAAGAGGAAATGGTCTTGTAACAACAGTCTCATAATAACATTGTATGCACCCCATAAGAATGTGGCACCTATCTTGGCCAATATGTGTGGGCACTAATATAAACAAAGTATTCATGCAACAAGTGGCAGGACGACTAGGAAAATCAATTGCATGCATTTAAAGAAAGTTGTGAAGGAATGAAAGAGATTATTCGATATATGATCTAGAGATAATTACATTATGATGTACCTAAGATTTTTGGGTATTATGCAGCATATATGTTGACAATCATACAACTGTAGAAGACTCTAGTATAGTTAAAAGAAATAATTGAGTCCAGGTTATAGACAAAGGATTGAATTGTTAGATGATGGTATCATGGATATTCCATAGCGACCATTAAAGGCTAAATTAATAACTAATTCCATGAGCCGCTGATCGGAAAATAGCTTAAGCCTACATAAAGATTGATCAGAGGGAAGAGAAAACTAAAGAGTTACATGATTGAGAACATTGCAGGATCAGTCTTAAATATCAGAGGTACAAGAGAGATAGTAAAGTATAAATATTCTAAAGGGCATTAGAAGAATACCAACCTCATAAGAAGTCAGTATGAAGCTCTCACCGGATTATGTATACAACAGAGGTGCAATTATTATAATAAAGCTTCAAATTATGGATGTGAATTATACCGATGTGGAAGGAAGGTCATGAAAGAGATACAAGATGTGATGCAATATTTTAAGGTAAGTAAGGTAAAGGTGAACAACGTACGCGATACTCAAATGTAGAAGATTGTGAATAGTCCATACTTTGGATAGGAGGCTAGACGCGTGAGGATTCAGTATCTAGGAATGATAGCGGCGTCGTCAGTGGTATGTCTTCCAGCCTATGTGTTGACCCATGTCACTGCATAGTTTTGAAGATTGACAAATGGCTGACCAGTTGAACCAGGTCCATCAGAGCACACATCTTGAACTGAATAGCTGGCACATGAACCGTATATACATAGGAGATATTTGTGAATTGAAATATCAATGAACCAAGAGATTGTCTCCAAACGCGAAAAGGTTGCAAACTGATGAGAAGATTGAAGTCGAATTCAGCAAGGCAAGCAACTAAAGAAAGGAAGTTGAGTTTGGTACGAATTTGTTCACCCAGGTAGAGTTGGACTAGAATTGGATGACAAGCTCAACTGACTCTATAAATACTTGATGTATTTCTGCTGGAATTCTGCGCGCACAAAAACTGAAGTGAATCAAAAGTCTAAAAGCAAAGTTCCCAGAGTCAATTTGCTAGTAGAGTCATTGTGCGATTAAAAGGCTACAGATCAACTAGAAGAACCAGTTCCATCTGATTAATTATTGAGTCTAGTTGATTGTAGTAGGAGTTTTAATATTGTATCTTTTAGCTTTCATAGAAGCAATTGTAATAGGTACGCATTGTTCAAGTTAGAGTTAACTTGAGACAGGTAGAAATTAGCTAGGGGCTAGTTACTACAAAGGGATTAGAGTTAGTCCTAGGATTACAAAAGATTTTATTTTTTAAGTCCGTTTGGCTCAGAGTATTTAGTTAAGAGTTTTGAGCAAATCCTACTGAGGAGTAGGTCGTGGTTTTTTCACCTTTTGAGCCAGGTGTTTTCCACGTAAAAATCTTTGTGTTTTTGCTTTACTGCTTTTAATATTCCGCGATAGTAGAAGTGAGTACATCAAGAAGAACCAGGTTCTTCTATTGAGACAACACTCAAAAATTAGGTACCACACAAAGTAACTTATCTTCTTGTGTGGTATTGACGTCTAAAACATCAATTGGTATCAGAGCAGGTTATCCTTGAAAGGCTAACACCTTGGAGAAGATCAAGATGAGTGCACCACCTGGAAATTGGGAAGGTCAATCAACTGCAAGGCCACCACTCTTCAATGGCCAGTATTACTCTTGGTGGAAAAATAGGATGAAGGACCACCTAATTGGAGAAGAATATAAAGTCTGGGACATAGTCACTAATGGTCCTCTAGCTACCATGATGAATAATACTGAAGGTATAAATATACCAAAGACTAGAGCTGATTGCACTGCTGAGGATCTGAAGAAATGGGAGAAGAATGCAAAGGACAAAAAGTGGCTAGGGTGTGGACTAGGTCCAGACGAGTACAACATAATCCAAAGCTGCACCACTGCCAAAGAGATTTGGGATACCTTGCAAGTAGCCCATGAAGGAACACCTCAGGGAAAAAGGTCAAAGGTACTCTACTATACTACCAGTATGAAAACTTCACTATGAAAGAAGGAGAGACTATCCAAGAGATGTACACAAGGTTCACAACCTTGACTAATGAACTAAAGTCTCTTGGAAGAGTCATTCTTGAAGAGGACATGGTTGAGAAGATCCTAACAAGGTCTTGCCTATTTCTTGGCAAAGCAAAATCACTGCTATCTAGGAATCCAAAAATATGGCAACCCTGAGATTGGATGAGCTGATTGGAAACCTCACTGCCTATGAACTGAGAAGGCAGATAATGAAGATGGATGGTCCAAAGAAGGAGAGGAGTCTAGCACTAAGAATCACTGAGGGAGCAGATCTGAAAGATGATGAGATGGTCATGATCACCAAAGAATTCAAAAACTTTCTCATGAGGAAGAAGGGCATCTATAAAGGAGGAAAATACAACAAAGCAAAAGCTCCAGAAAGGCCAACGAGGGATGCTATAAATGTGGTAAGACTGACCATCTCATTAAAAGCTGTCCTCAGTGGGAAGTAGAACGGAAAAAAGAGAGATATGAGAGAAGGAACAGGAAGAAGGAACATGTCCAACCCANAACCTGGAAATCAGAGTCAGTGAATCTGAAAAGAAAAACACTGACTTGTTGAACCAGGTTCATCCACTTGAAACTGAGATTCTAGAACTAAAATCTGAAAACTTAAAGCTGATAACTTAAAGCTAAAACTAGGACCCAGTAAGAAGGTTGTTGGTTATTCTCATATCATGTTAGAAGAAAACATGGGAAAACTAAAAGATAAGATGTATGCCAAGGATGAACATATTAACTCTTATTGAAGAACTTGGAAAATTCAAACATGAATTAGATCAAACTTGTAAATGGAATAAATCCTTTGATTCCCTGATATGGCTTCAAGAGATCATAGTAGCAATAGGAGAGGGATTGGCTTTGGAAGTTAATTGCCCAAGTGGGATTCCAAAAACAAGTATCTCACTCTTCCTGAGAATAAAATATGCACCCATTGTGGTAAGACTGGGCACTACAAATATGAGTGTACTACAAAAGAGCAGGCCAGTCAACGAAATGAGAGGTTTGTAAAAAGGAAAAACTGGCTACCAAATTGGGCCAGGAAAAATTTGATTCATCCATTCTCTCATAGAAAAGGACCCAAACTAGTTTGGGTTCTTAAGACTAACCTCTGATTCTTTTTGTAGGTTCAAGTGAGAGAAGGCAGCCAGATTTGGTATTTGGATACTGGCTTCTCAAAGCATATGAATGGGAACATGGAACAGTTCCTTTCACTTGAAAGTCTCAAAGGAGGAAATGTCTCCTTTGGAAACGGAAAGGAAGGTGAAATCATTGGGGTTGGTAAGGTAGGTAAGGATGACACACGATCCATTGAACATGTGTATCTAATAGATGTCTTGAAATATATCCTGATCAGTGTATCATAACTGTGTGACAGAGGTAACCTGGTTGCTTTTACTTCCACAAAATGTTTTTTGATAACCTGCTTACTGACAAGATTATTTTTCAGGGAAAAAAATGAATAACATCTATGTCATAGACTTGTCCACACTGTCTGAAAATGAACTCACTTGCCTAAGTGTGTTGGGAAGTGATCCCCTCCTGTGGCACAAACGACTTAGTCATGTGAGTCTAAGTGAGCTTAACAAACTAGTCTCTAAGGACTTAGTGGTAGGACTTCCTAACATTAAGTTCAAGGAGGACAAAGTTTGTGAGGCATGTGCCAGGGGGAAGCAGGTAAGGTCCTCTTTCAAAAGTAAGAAAATAGTCAGTACCACCAGGACGTTGGAACTGGTTCATATGGATCTATGTGGTCCTATGAGAACTCTGAGTAGAGGTGGTAAGAGATATGTGATGGTGCTAGTTGATGATTATTCAAGGTTCACTTGGACCTTATTCCTGGCATCTAAGGATGAAGCATTTGATATGTTCACCTCATTTGTCAAGAAAACTCAAAATCAATTAGGACATCAACTAGCATCAATAATATCTGACCATGGTACTTAATTTGAGAATGCTAAGTTTGCTGAGTTTTGTGATGAACATGGTGTTAATCATAACTTTTCTGGTCCTAGAACCCCACAGAAAAATGGGGTTGTTGAAAGGAAAAATAGAACTCTTGAAGACATGGTAAGAACCATGCTTCTGTCTAGCAAACTACCTCACAGCTTCTGGGTTGAAGCAATAAACACTGCTTGTTACATAATCAATAGATGCATGACCAGACCTATGGTAGAGAAAACTCTCTATGAATTACTTAAAGGGAGAAAGCCGAACATATCCCACTTTAGGACTTTTGGATTCAAGTGTTTTGTACATAATAATGTCAAAGATTCCATAGGAAAATTTGACCTCAGAAGTGATGAGGGATTATTCTTGGAATATTCATCACATTGCAAAGCTTATAAAGTGTATAATAAAATAACTATGTGTGTAGAATAAAGTATACATGTTGTCTTTGATGAAACTAACATTTTTGTTGAGAGACGGGAACCTGAAGTTGAGGAGCTTGGACTGGTAAGAATCAGAGATCACATTGAAGCAAGCATGGAAGGTGGAACAAGTGATGAACCAGGTTCAACTACTCCAAGCATCATGAGAGGGGGAATTCAACATATGCAACATGGCCCTGATCCTGCTTCACAGCAACAAGACACCATGGAATCGTCTAGGAATGAACAGCTGGTGCTTAAACCACACAGATATCAGAGTTCTCACCCTCTTGAGAACATCATAACAGATTTGGCATCCGGAATCAAAACAAGATCATCCTTGAAAAATGTGTGTGCGTTTGATGCCTTCCTATCCGTGATCGAACCAAAGAACATAGGGGAAGCCCTACAAGATGCTGATTGGGTAAATGACATGCAAAAAGAGCTGAATCAGTTTGAAAGAAGTCAATTATGGCACTTGGTACCCAGGCCACTAGATAGATCAGTGATTGGCACCAAGTGGGTCTTCAAGAACAAACTCGATGAGGATGGAAATGTTACAAGGAATAAGGCAAGATTAGTTGTTCAAGGGTATAGTCAAGAAGAAGGAATTGACTATGATGAGACCTTTGTCCATGTGGCAAGACTGGAGGCAATCAAACTTCTTATAGCATTTGCTGCACACATGGAATTCAATCTTCATCAGATGGATGTTAAGAGTCCCTTTCTCAATGACTATCTGAAGGAAGAATTATTTGTCAAGCATCCTCCAGGTTTTGAAAGCAAAGAGTCACCTGACCACGTATACAAACTCGACAAGGCTCTATATGGTCTCAAACAAGCACCAAGAGCATGGTACAAACGATTATCAAAATTCCTGCTAGAACATGAGTACAAACGAGGCAAAATTAATAGTACATTGTTCTTAAGGGAAAAGGGTAAGGATCTCCTGGTTGTGCAAATATATGTGGATGACATTATATTTGGGGCAACATCTGAAAAATTGAGCAAGGAATTTGCTATGCTAATGGGAAGTGAGTTTCAGATGAGTATGATGGGTGAGCTAAACGTTTTCTTAGGCTTGCAAATTAAGCAAAACCCAAATGGAACAATGATCCACCAACAAAGTATGT
>ML379183.1:21875-65989 GCA_005239525.1 Nicotiana knightiana | reverse complement strand
CCCCACCCTGTTAATCCTAGCTGTTGATCTTTGATGATCTAACGACAGGGAACTCCCCACTCCCTCACTATATAATTGTCCTAACACACACCACCACCCCTCAAACTCACCTCCCCAACACCCCAACCGTCTCCCTCGTCTCTCTCTAACCCTCGCCGTCCGCCACCGTGGTCCGCCGGCTGGAAATTTCCTACCGGCGGCAGATCACCTCTAAATCACTCCAAAAATTAACCAGACAACCTCCTTCTCACCCTCAACCCCATTCTACCCTTAATTTTCCCAGAAACCTCACCAAAATTAAGTAATTTCATATCTAAAACTCTGAAACCCTAAAAATCTCATCCCAGTAAGAGCAATTGATTCACGTGGGTTTGGCTCGTTTCCAAACCCCGCCGGAATTCGGCCAAAGTCCGACGAGTCAACCAAATTCGGCCAAACTTGTTCTAAACCTAATTGGTACTCCCTGTCTCTCTCTTTCTTTGTTTAAAAATAGTTATCTAAGTTGGAATTCTGCCTTGAACTCTTAATTTAGGTTTTATAATTTTCTGGACCTTTTGGATTCTGAGCGTAACATGTCTTTGTTGTTGTTAGATGTATTTGTTGATTAATAAATTAGGGTTTTCATGTTTTATTAGATTNTTATTTTTCTTTAATTATTTGTATACTGGAATTACTCGTTTAATCCTAGTCTCATATTTTGCTGTTAATTACTGATTAGTTTAGGGTTTCGTAATTTTTCCAAGATTCGTCTAATTCGGAGTTGATGAATTAGCTTGTGTTGAAATTATGTACTAAAATCAGTGTTCGATTTGCATTAGTAAATTTGAGTTCGATTTAGGTTTTTCTCATCTTTGTTTCATTCTCAGCTTCATTATCCATGATTGCTCTCTTGTAAACTCCTGAATCTTGGCCATTTTTGAAATAATAATTTAGGTCGGAATGTTAATTAAGTTTAGCTTAAGATTCTTAGACTGATTAGGTTATGTTTCTTCTGTTTTCATTATTATTAGAGACTGTTTTGAATCAATTATAAGTTTAGTTGTTGATTTTAGTTTTAAATTTTTCAATTTCTTGGTTGTTTCTTCTTATAAAACAGTCTAGTGGTCATTGGGTTTGCATTTTATGTTACTCGACCACAACTTCAAACAATAATTAAAATCAACACGTTGTAAATTGCGGGTGCATTTCATGTGGCGCGTTTGTAACGTGTCTAAAAACAAAAAATTCACACCATCGTGACTTATTTCAGAATAATCCATAAATATTAAAAGCGGCTAAAAAGTAAAAAGGCTAAACTGCACAATATGTTTAAAATATGTAATTAATTAGATATTAATAGTTAAGCGACCGTGCTAGAACTACGGAATTCGGGAGTGCCTAACACCTTCCGGGTTAACAGAATTCCTTACCCGGATTTCTGGTTCGCTGACTTTTTAGCAGAGTCAAAATTTCCTCGATTTGGGATTTAAAATAAATAAATGGTGTCTCTGAACACCGTAAAAAATCCAGGTGGCGTCTCTGAGATTTAAATAAATCTCAAAATCGATTATGTCACTTAAATTAGAAAAACTCCCTTATCCCACCCCTATCGGGAAAAAAGGAGGTGATAATCCCTGCTTGCATTTTTAGGTGTATCTGGACAGAAAGAAACTCTAGATGCTTTGAAGACATTACTACTCCAAATTAGTTCTTAAGGATAGATGTTTAACAAGTCTTTGTAGTTGGAGTGATCTCTCCCCCGTCAACTTCCCTAAAAAAATTTTGGACTTTGTTAGCTCCTTTAACTTTAGAATAGGCCTTTTGTAATAGAGCTAACATTGTCTTTTTTTTTCCTCTATTCGTTTGCTCTGTAAATTCTGAATTATGCATCTTCTTGAGCTTTTTATGAAATACATTAACTTATCAAACAAAAAGAAAGTTGTTCTTGTTGAGAGTCAAACTCATGACCTCCGCTAGTTAAGTGGGTGCTCTAACAACAACAACAACAAACAACAACAATAACAACAACAATACCGGCAACAACAACAACAATAACAACAACAGTATAATCCCACAAGTGGAGTCTGGGAAAGGTAAGAGAATCTAACTAACTGAACTATGAAAGTTTATTGCTCTCTTATTTTAATTCAAAACAATTAATCTCTTATTTCATCGATTTGCTATAAAATTCAAATATAGATACAAATGATAAATTTGCTGAAAGTATAGCTGTGAATGATAAATACAGTGTAAAAGTTTGATGCGGCAAAGTAGAGGATATTTGTTCGAAGGGAGATTTTGTTTATGGTTATCTTGTCAAAATTTGTCAAAAGCGATATATTGTGAAAAAAACAATACAGCTTGCTCTATATTCTCATAAAGGTTTAAGTTATATGTACCAGTAGTGTAAAAATTATACTCCGTAAAATAAATTTGTCCGGTCCAATTTTTATCGCATCCCTCAAGCTTGTGCGGTTCCATTTTTCAAACTACTCTAGTTATTAAATGGTATAAACCATGTAAAAAATAAATAGGAGTAATGCGCAATCCTTCCTTTTCTTTAGTTTTTTCTTAGACAAAAATAAGCATTGGCCTTTTATGGTTTTAGGAACCTATATTTTATCTCCTTGTACTACATAAAATAGGGTCTTTCGGAGGCGGACAGGGCAAGGTATGCGTACACTCTACTGTTGTTGTTGTTGTAGTACTACATAAAATAGGGTATGAGCTTCTTTTGTAGTTTTAGAAACATGTTTTTGCCCCATAAACCAATCACAAGGCATATGCGGTTGGGAGGAAATATTAGTTGGCACTAAAGAGAAACCATGTAAAGATAGAATTGAAATTTAAACTATAGCAGTTGGGTGTTTCAAGGAAATGACTGATGCTTATAACACTGCAGTTCCTGAGAAGTAGGACATCAAGTAAATGCATCAACATTCTAGTCACTAAACTGGGACATAATAAACAGCTAAAGTAGAAGAAGAATTACCATTACATGTCGGTTATCAGACCTATAGCCCACCTAGAACAATGGAGGCATGTGTTAAGGATCGCTTTGATCCTGCGAGCTATCTAATATTTTGAGAATCACTCTTCCCTGCGTTTAAATCTATACATTTAGAATCCCAATACTGTTAGAATGACGAATGAAAAGGACCGATGATCTTTATTTTCTCTTTCCCTTGGCCTTTCCTTCACTTATACTTCCATTACAGCCCGAAGATGCTCACCTGGTCAGAGAAATTTTCCGTTATGGTTGGTTCTTCGCAAGTATGAACTTCCTTCACAGATTGAGGAAGCTCAGTGGAAAGCCTGAACAGGTTTTCTGGTTCATTTGAGATATCTTGAATCTGCAAACCACATCTAGTGCTGTGGAGCTCGTTAGAAATGCCAGAGTACTCTGGTTGTCTAAGCTTTTCTTCAATCAACATTTTGGTTTCAGCCTGAGATGTCTCATTTAGATCAAATCTCGCTGAGCTTTCAGCTTCACGAGGTATTTCCTCCTCCTCGTCAGTTACTCGCTGAAGCAAATCGTCTGGAGTTGCAGCAGGGTCAAGATCCCAGCACCCCTCAGGCAAGTTCATTCCTTCACCTTTCAGTAAGCAAGATGGCACCTGATGTGAAAATCGTAACATCTCTCTTCTTCGAATCAATCGAATGGCATCCTTGTTTGTGTTTCTACGGTATACTGTCTTGAACCCGTCTAATTTAATCAAAGGAGTAACACAGACACCAAGCTCTTCGGAATAATCATCAAGAACCTCAACCATTTCATACTGGTGCCTTACTTCAGCTGGGGTTGTTCTGTTCCAATCCGGTGACCAATTTCGGTATACAGCCCAAACGTCTCCGCTTTTTGGGTAGATTCTAACACAACCACCCCTTCCAGCTTTCTCCCTACTTAGCAGGTGAGAAAATATGTTCACATGCTCAACGATTTCAGAGTTAAAGGCCCTAAAATTTCCACACGACTTGGTAAAACCAGAATCCAACCAATTTACCAGCCCAAATTCGCTATCTGATTTCGAACTCAAGTAGCTGATATGAACTTTGAATGGTTTAACAGAGATGATTTCGCGGATCAAGCAATACAAGCGAGGCATACCATCTTCCTCGTCATATAAAGCCCATATCTGCTTAGGTTTGAAGCAATCCTCTGATCTATCCTTGTCAAAATCATGGAAGTCAGAATCTGGGACTATTATTGTCATTGACCCAGTTTTCCTCAGTTCTGACTGATGAACAGCATTTTCCTGTGCGACCATCTTTGGTCTTTCACTTGATTCACCAAACTCAGCATCCGCCTTTCTCTTCTTCTGGGCCTCTGCAACAGCAGCTTCTGAAACCAACTTGATCTCTTCCAGTTTCTTGCGGATTTCTGCTCTTGCCTTGTCAATTAGTAACCGTCTTGCATCAAATGCAGGAGCAGCTGAAAATCTTCTTATTGAAGCTTCAGGGGGAGTAGGAAGCTTAGCATTTTGTTTCAAATTCCCGCACCCATTTCCATCAGCCATTTTAACTTCTCCAGCAGTTTTTGGAGTCACTTCACCATTACTATAGCTGCATGTACCTTCAAGATCAACTTTTATCTTCTTAGCAGGTCTACCAGGCCTGCGGGGTACTTGTTCATTGCACACAGAATACCCGTTAAGAACCACATTGCTCACCACCTTTTTCATATCTTGCTTCCCCCTGCCTCTTCTTCTGGTGATTTTCCTACCTGCCTGGTTCGAAAAACTGACAGCTGTGGATCCATTGGGATCTAAAACAGCAGCAGAATTTCCAGGGCTTGAGCTCCATTGAAAGGACAAATTAGAGACATGCTCAGAACCATGTCCAGAATGATGTCCTGAGACCCCATTATTTGCAGGATAAACAGATGTTGTTGGGACATATGTAACCCCGGAACCATGGCTTCCATATCCATTAGACCAAGAGCTATAGGGATAGGAACCATTAACTGGGGCCAAACCTGTTTCCACAGCTATGAAAACACCACGGCAATTCTTACAGGACAGTCTTTTGTTCAGGTACTTCCTAAGATATTCATACTGAACGTGACAAGAGGTACAAACCGTCCAAAATGTATCAAGTCTGTTATGAGAAACTGAAGAATTGGAGTAACTGTCATAGCTTCCAACACCAGCGGCATGCAGAGTAAGCAAACTTCTCCTGTGATCGTAAGAGCTTCTTTTGGCACCATCGGACAACACCGTCCATGCTTCAGAAACAAGTCTAAATGCAACATCAGCTCCGACACTTTTGTTTTTATCTGGATGGAGTAACACAGCCATCTTCTTATACTGTTTCTTTAGCTTAGACTTGTCTGCAGAGGGATCTAAACCCAGTATGGCATAGAAATCAAATTCTCCATTAACCTTCGTCTCTGCAGCACTGTGCACTCCAAATGTTGCTACCATTTGCGATATTCCTTCCAAATGGGGATACATCATCTGAGCTTTTAAAGCATAATGTTTTGCACCCACAAAGTCTTTCTCCACAAATCTCCTTTCAGCATTTGCTTTAGCTTTTAGTGCTTCCTCCGTGTTCGACTCCATCTAAAAAGCAAGAATATCAGCTTATTTCTCTACAAAATTTCTCAGAAGCTCACAGAATTTTACAACCGAAATCCATTTCATGGAAAAAACTCTCTTACAGGGCCTGCAATTAAACAAGAAGCACTTTAATATTTAAGTCATTATTTCTACCTCTAAAATTGATCCACTAATCGACGTTTAACAGTACTCAACATTTCAGTAATATCCTAACTTTAAAAGAATGACTCACAAAACCAACAAATCTTTACCCATCAACCATTATATGGGAAAACCAAAATCTAGGATATGAACATTATAGGTTCAAGTTCAGAATTCTACCACAGCCCATTTGATTTACTGCGTCCAAACTCGTTACTTATTAAGTGGATTTTTTTAACACATATACACAGGGTTTGAGCATAGCAAATGCAGCATATTAACACTAGGTTTATCTGTACCCAATAGGTCTAAACTCATAATTATAAATATTTTTAGATTCAATGCTAAGAACATTAAAGGTTGAACCCGTAGAGTTCAAATTCTGGATCTACCTCTGCATCCGAACCAAAGCTATTCGGATGAACCCGTAAATTCTTAACTACAGATCTAAATCTATATTCAAACATACTCCTTACTTCACACCAGAAAGAACAACAGCTCAAGTAACCCAACTGAGTCCGTCAAAATCAAGGGCATCGACTCCTTCAGCATGTTCAGTTTCAAGTCAAAATTTTTGACTAATTTTGACTAATTTAGTGAGATCTAAACTAGAAACAACACAACAAGATCAAAAAAATCATCAAAAGCAACAGATCATTTTAGCACAAAACTTAGCTGAAGCAAATAATATAAACTTAAGATTCGAATTAAAGTAAACTTACGGAGACTAAAATCAGACTGATATATGAAGTGAAGCAGTCGTAGATCAGCAAAAAAGCTGTGGATCCCAAAATTTGAAGCAGATCTTGACCAAGTCAAAATCAGGAAATTGAACTCAATGTGAAATGACAAACTCAAAAGCAAGTACAGAATTAAACTTTTACAAAAATTAAGGTTCAAAACGATTTATAAGAAAATGACTGAGTTTTTTGAGTGGAAGTTCTGTGGTAGTAGACGGCGGCGCAACGGCGGAAGATACTGCCGGAAACACCAAAGAGTAGAAGAGGTTTTTTTTTTTTTTTTACTTACTATTGCAACTAAACTGCAACAATACTGTGGGTTGTAGTTAAAAAATTAAAATAGAAATAGTAGTACTACTTATAATTTGATAATGAAATGATTACAAAGTGAATGTTTAGGAGCAGTTAATATTTCTGAAAAGTTAATAGTTCTATTTTTATTTAAAATGTCAAATTCATTTAACTTATTTTAAACTACAGTGTAAAATTGGTACTTAATTATTATATTTTTTTATGAACTATAAGATATTAGGATTTGATCACGCATTTAAAAAAAGTCAACTTTGTACCTTGAATCTATTCATTTCTTTAAATCTAAATTTTATATAGAAAAATTATGTATACATATTAATTTTTGTACTTTGAATACAGTCATTCTTTTGAAAAATAATCTGTAAAAGGAATTAACCTTGTCCATAGGGATTGGGTTTTGGATTCTTAAAGTCCCAAATCGATTATTTCTTGTTCAAATTTTCAGAAATTTATATATCACAGCATTTTCTAGTAGGAAAAATTAAGATGGAAAATTATTTTTCTTGGGGTGACCTAAACTAAAATGTTTGGTTAAGATAGTGGAAAACATTATATAAAGGATTCACAAGTTGTCTGCCACTTGGCCTCACCTTATTTGCTCTTTTAGCTAAACTTTATAGCAATATAATTATTTGTAGTATTAAACTTACTTGTACGCAATTATTTGATAAAAAATGAATCTTTTATATTTTCTTCTCTTTAATTATTGATTCCCATGACTCAAAAAGGAGTTTTGTAGAGTAAAAGTAGAGATTCCAAGAGAGGGAAAGAGGCATTGAATACTTTTTATTGTTTGTCACACTTTAGTTGGAATAATATCTTTCCTTCCTATTTTTCTTTTTCCGTTTATTTACAAAAATGTATTATGTCTACAATAGAAGAAAAGACAAAATTGAACTGCAAATTATCCG
Source organism: Nicotiana knightiana (assembly GCA_005239525.1). NCBI lineage: Eukaryota > Viridiplantae > Streptophyta > Magnoliopsida > Solanales > Solanaceae > Nicotiana > Nicotiana knightiana. Next base: position 58,348 of record ML379183.1, on the reverse strand, counting down.
CTACCCCTCGGGTGTGGTCCTTTCTCGGATCCTGTATAAATACGAGATGTTTTTTGCTTCGGGTTGCTCTTTTGAAAGGCGTAAACAGAAACATCTAACTCACACAAAGATAGATTAGGAAAAAAACGAGTAGTACTATAAACTAAACACTATCGATTGAGGAGTGTAATGAGATGGTTAATATCTCTTTTTTCTTAATCAAGTATTTAATTCGAGAACTTTTCCATATGGACACTTTACCCTTCTTAGTGATATTAAATTCAAATTAATGTTGAATTTCGGATATTGAAATATAATAAAGTTGAAGAGAAACACTTTGGTGGATTAGTACCATATACATATTAGTCTGTATATACATGTGAGCCGAGGGTCTATCGGAAACAGTCTTCCTATCTGTTCAAGCTAGGGGTAAGTTCCTCGTACATACTATACATTACTCTTCCCAAATCTGGTTTATGGGATTACACTTGTAGACATGTTATTGTTTACCTTTTCGTCTGATCGCCTTCTCCATTAGTGATGAAGTGGAAAACGAACAGGAATTCATTAGTACAACAGCAGGCTACAAGGCTTGCACTTTTATCTGTTTATGATGGAACATAAACATTTTAGAATCAAAGCTAATTTTAGAAGAAATCGGGTTACTGATTACCAAATAATTCCTTCCCGAAAGGAAATAAAAATAGTAATAAAAATTAGCTAAAGAAAGAGAATAGTAGATTTCACTTAATAAGCAAGAGAAAGTAGATATCTTTTGATAGTTCTTAAAACTTTTTTTTACAAATGAGATTTTGCCCCCTAAACGTTTTTTCCTATTTATGACAAATTTATTATGGGCATTAATGGTATTAATTACCCGTTGATAATAGTAACTGACTATAAGAATTTTGTAATGATTGTGATTCCATTTCCTCATTAATTGTGGGTTCATGAATCTTCCTTCTTTCCGATTTTGATTCGTTCCGCCTATACCTCTTCAATATCTTTTTAGGCTCGAACGTTGATTTTTTATTGTCTCATGAGTGTTTGCCCGCGTCTTCCGTGCTTCATATACTTAGCCACCAATACAATGGACACTAGAAATAAGCATAAACCGTATACTAATGTTGGGTTACAAGTGTTATCATAATATGACAATTGGAGATCTTATTCATGTTTTGGTGTTATCATGATATTTATTGAACACAATTGATTGCTTGACATTTTCTCAGCCCTACCCACAAACATTTTGATTTTTTAGTATGTAATTCAATGATGATTCTCTTTGTAAATTCATTCTTCTTCTTTTTTCTTCTGATATTTATTCCTTTAAAAAATCATGTTATGTAAAAATTTTTTTAAGTATGAGTGGTTGCACCTTGCTGTTTGTTTCTAAGATTTAAGGAGTGTTTGGACTATCAATTCAGATTAATTACGAGCATAAATATGGTTTAACTTTGTATAACATACAATATCTTACTTGTTAGTTTAGACGGTACGTTGTAGCTTTGTGTTGATACTTGTTACACCTTACACTTCTTTCACAGAAGAAACAAGTGTTTAAGCTGATAGGCTGTTTTACTGTGTTAAGATTTGATGTATCTCTATCGAAGAAGAGCGTTGGAGCACGGTAAAATTATATTCGTATTGCTCACAAATTTGAATTGTAAAAACAACCATTAATATTTGTATTAGAATAAGCTGTTATGATGCCTTACGTACCGAGGCTGCTATGATCTCGATTGGTAAAAAAAGCAAAAGTTGGAACATATTTTTTGCAACTATAAATTACTTTTCATCTATTCATACATCATCCCACGATGAAACGACACTCACCGAATGACAACATGCAGATTTTATGGTGATTCCTGTGACCTTTTGTTTTCTCTTCTTCTTCTCACACTTATAATAGTTTGTGAAAATTAAAATAAAAAGTTAAAGACAAAAGGAGAATGAGAGGTTTTAAGAAAAATGAATTATGCATCTAACGCATAATGAATACAGGATTCTGGGCCTTAATGTGGCCCAAGGTAATTTGAAAGCTGAGCCAGACTATACACAGCTGTTTTCACCGAGCCTTCACTACTTTTAGTTGCTCCCAAAAATAATAGCCTACAATATATACATATATATATTCGACATAATTTTTAGTTAGCCAATATAGTGAGTTTCGATCGACCAGCCAATTTTGTATTTTACGCTAATATGAAGTTCTATCTTAGCCCATTACATATAGAGACACCCTTTTATATTTGATCTTTTTAAATTAACAATTTTATTTTGCTCTTGTTTATATGCTTCTATAATAAGGACATGGCATGTTGAGAACACAAAATTCTCAGAATAGCTTTGGAATTTTTTATATATATTGCTCATAATTCAATTGCCAAAAATATATGACTATTTTTTCTTGAAAATTCTCGTTTGAGCAAACATCGTCGAATAATGAAATGGCATGCATATGATCGTCTAATATTCTTTCAATATTTCCACTGCACCTACGAACTTTCTCCGAAGCATATTCTATTTTTTTAGCATAATTTAAAGAATATTTTACACTTTAAAACTAACCGTATTAATTAGATCTTATTCAGTGTTAAAAGAATAGTTGGAAATCAAAATTCTTGTGGAAGTAAAATCTGGCTTTATGTTTCTTATATAGCTTTTGTAACATAAAATATAAGAAGAAAACCATGCAAAGATGGGTAACAATAGGTCCAATTATAATCATAAAACGAAAATGGCAGATTAAAAAGGTTTGACAAAAGGAATAAGGCATAAATATTTATTAATTAGGAGCAATTAAATATAACCATATAGTAGAAATTACAATTACCAAACATGAGGAGAAGAAGAAGAAGAAAAAAAAAGTAAATAAGATAAAAGAATAATAATAATAATGAGGCTAGGCTTCAATAATCTTCATTCATTTCCAAATTTAAACATTTTCAAACATTCACGGCGTTGCAAAGGAACATAAGCGACGACGTACACGCAGCGTCGCCGCCGTGTCTTCCTCCTCCACCACCACCACCACCTCCACCGCCGCCGCCCAACAAAACCCTTTCATAATATTCCACACAAAACAAAGATAGGGACAACTCCACTTCATGGCGCGTCCAGTATACTCGCCTCACGACCTCCGAATCAGAAGCTGACTCCATTCCTATTGGTTTCCACTTTCGCAATCGATTCAACACTGGCCTAACACACACCATGTACAGCCGCCGGTACCCACCGAGCGCCAAAACCACCGTCCTCACACCGTCTGGCGGCGGCGACACGTGGCGAAAGCAGAGGTGCTCCCACAGGGGATCGTCTCGAGTGATGGCGCACCATTGTTTACATACACATGCAGCAACTCCTAAGGAACGACCGTCGAGCCTCTTCAATATCTCTATCAGCAGATCTTGATTATCATTGATCAAAAACTTGCTTCCCATTTTCTGTCTTACACAAACCTCTAATCTCAAGAATATATAGAAATAGCTAGGGGTTGATGAGATAAAGGAGTAAAAGAAGTTAAAAGGGATATTTGTAGAGAAGAAATAAATTAAAGGGTTTTGACTTAAAAGACTATATGGATGTTTTTGGCCTTACCGTGCAAAATGTATTTATACACGTTTATGGGTTCGGGATCTAAATTAATAATTTGTATATATTTAAAGAAATTTTAAAAACAAATATAGCATTTAGAAGAAAGCTAGCTCCGCCACTGTTTATGCAATCATCTTTCTATAAGAATGAGCTGATAACCTAATAAAAATGGTAGCTGATATGCCATTATTATAGTATAGAAAATTCTTTTTGTGCTATCGAGGTATATTACTCTATTTGTTTTAATTTATATAAACCTTTTCAAAGTAGGAGGTCCAAACTAACTAATTTTCGGTACAAACAAGAATTTTTAAATTGTTTGAAATAAAATTTATATATTTAGAAACAACATTAAGAAAATCTGTTTTGAAAATATTTTATTTTAAGCCGAGAGTTTATCGGAAATCTCTCATCCACCTCTTACAAGATAGGGGCAAAATCTGCATACACCTCACCCTTCCCCGATATAACTTGTGAAAACATACTAAATATGTTGTTGTTGTTGTAGAAACTAGTACATAAAAATAAGATAAACCACAATAATTAACAATTAAAAAAATTTAAAAATTATTTATAAAATATTAAAATTAAAATTATTGTTTAACTTTCTAAATAGTAATAATTATATTCACATAAATTGAAATAGAAGGAGTATGTAATTTTTTTGGTAAGGGTAGGGAGGTTGGTAGGTATCAGGGAGAGAAGAGAAGAAGCCAAAAGGAAAAGTGCCAAGGGGCAAAAGAGCTAGAACCAAGAATCCAAGAGTAGCTTCTGAATTATTAGATTGAAGGTGACGTTAGCATAGCGGAGCCAGAATTTGAGGCTTATGAATTTAAATTTTTAACTAATTTAAATTATTGGGTTCAGTCGAACCCGCAACTACAAAGCCCTGAATGTTAGATATTAGGAGTTATAGGGGTGGGGTGATGTATAGGTAGCTGGGGTGATAGGGAGGAAAAATGTTGTTTGTTGTTTTTGTTGTTTGTATTGTTCAATCTCCAAATGACAGACCTTTTTTGGGTCCATTATTTTGCGAGTGAAGTCAGATGTGAACGTTATTGTGTTGTGTAGCGTAAGATGTGTTGTTTTGATGTTAATGTTTTAGTTTGTATGATCCTTCAATGCATGAATATGGAGATTGTGAAAAAGACTTTGTTATTAACTAGTAAAAAACATTATTATTACATCTGGTAAAATTACTTTGGTAGAGTAACTTTCAATAGACTTGGTTTATTTCGAAATTCTACAAATTCATAAAATATTCATAAAGAGATATCAAATATTATCTTCCTCAAAATTACCGAAGTGATCAAAAGACGTTTTTTGTTTTTCCTTTTCATGTAGATCAAATACGATCCAAAAAAGTCTGCATTATCCTATATTCAAAAAATATCATGCTTAAGCCCTCGAATATTAGAGAACAATTCGGAAAGAAGAATCATACAGAATTATACCCACAAAAATTCATCGATAAAATTATTTTTTATATATTTTTGTTATAGCAATTATTTTTTTTGAAAATAGACTTTTTTTCATTTCAAAATATCCATGATTATATAAATTGAAGTATTGATATTAGTAATGGCTTGCTCGAAAGTCAATAATCTGAACGTTATGGGGCTATGTCCTGTGCTGTCACGAGGATACACGATTAGTCTTTTCTATCTTTGTCTTAAAAATCGATAAAACTAATTAAATAAACCTATACATCGATAAATGCAATCTATATGAAAACATGGATGTGAAATTCAGACCAAATTAGAATCCTATACTCCTAGGTCTAGATAGGGACCTCGGTTTTATTTCTCGTGAGTTGTGAGGAGTAAGTGTGGAATTTGAGATATTGGGGCTTAATTTTCTTAAGTTACTGAATTTTAAATTAATAATTTATGCATGTTCAATAAAATTCTTAAGACAAATACATGATTTATACAAAAGCTATATTTAAATTCGACCGAATCCGTAACCGAAAGACTAGCTCCACCTGTACTTTGTGTAGCTAATTATAAATACAATGTACTACTACTTTTCTTCACTACATACATTCGTTTTGGTTCTTAAAGAAGTTGTCCACGTTGACTTTGATGCAAATTATTATACTCTTGACCTGGTTTGGGTTGTGTGAACAAGTTAATACTGGCATTATAACGGAGGAATTATAATTTGAATGTTAAATAATAACGGAACGTATTTACTGAATATATTTGAATCCCCTTGATATGAAGAAAAGTTCAAGTATAGTAGTAAAAGGAGTTCAGAATTTCTTTAGATCTCGAACAGATATATTAAACTTAAATAAAGAGTTTAAAGTTATTATGATAGTATTAAATTGCTCCTACGATCTCACTAAAGAAAGCGATAAACAATATCTACTGCCACAGACAAAAGTCATATCATAGGATTTTTTATGCATGCTTTTCTTCTCTTTATATACCACACACACACACAAACACAAAAAAAAAAAAACAGATGTATCTTTTGAAAGTCCAATCCAATCAAACCAAAAGGAAGAACTTAAGATATTGGTCAGACAACAGTGGTGTACCAATATGATTGTCTTTTGGTGTTAGGATTTTGGTATAGAAAGGAAAGCCCCAAATTCCTATGAGACAGAATGGATATATTTAAAATATAACTTCTAAACAGAATCTTGATTTGACATTAGTTCTTTATAAACAGTTAAACACGGGTGAAATTCAAAAATAATTAAATTTATTAGTAGTAATTGAAAAATAACTACAGTTTTAAAGGTAATTGAAATTTAGCCACTTTTTATGTAAAGATAAATTTTAATGAAAATACTGTTCAAATCCGAAAAATATTCCAGCATAATATACTGGAGTTCGAATTTTTTACATGTGAACTTACAGCATAATATACTAGAACTCCATCATAATATACTAGAGTTCCAGTATAATATGTTGGAAGTTTATAAACAGGTGCTCCAATCTCCAATATATTATGCTGGAACTTTTCGTGTTGCAGCAAAATAGTGACTATTTTTCAATGACTTTACAAACGCTGGCTATTGTTTAATTACCAATCCAAAATTTGACTAGCCCGTACTATTTTTACGTTAAACACAAGTGTGCATATATCAATGTGTCAACCCGACGCCCCCAACACTCCCACCCCACGCCACCCCACCCTACTATTTTGGGCTTTCTAAGAAAGTTTACTTGTATATAATTAAAGTAGTAATTACTTAGATGGCAAATTATAGGGCATGTGAACGCTTTCGTCCGTCAAATCAAGTATTTTATGTACGTATTTTTTAAAGTTGGTCCAATATTATTTACTGGCACTCATGCTCCATAAAGGTTGAATGATCCACTTAGTGTAATACTTAATTATTTACTCAAAGAAACAAAGATCATTTCTTACTAAATACTTTTCCCCCCTCCTTTCTTTGGTGGTGCACGCATATTCTAAAAATCCTAGATCTGTCTCTGGTCCGATCATTCAAAAGATAGCATTATAATTAACGGTTCATAAAATATGTGATTGGTAATAAAACTAAATCTGAATACATATTATAATAGGTGAAACTATATTGATATGCAAAAGGATTTTACATCAACAGTGTATATTGATTAAGGAGCTCCGGAGCAATAACAAAGTTATTTTTGTGTGACTTATAAATTACGGGTTCGAGCCAGGTGAAATCAACTTATAAGGTAAGCTGCATATATCATACCCTTGTGGTACGATTCTTTCCCGAACCCCGCGTAAATACAAGATGATTCGTATATCGTGCTGCCCTTCAATGTATATAGATTAAATTTCTAAGATAGGATGAGGGATAGGGAAAGGTTGTGTGGGTAGGGGCTAATAGGAGGAAAGAAACTTGTCATGGAAAATTGTTTTTATTGTGTTGGACTTGTCTCTTGGACATATATGAGAAGAACAAATATGGATTCTTGGTTTTAGGAATTTGATAATGGCAAACTAACAAAGGGAAAACCCGGAAAGTCCGCAAAAAATATTCAAAATTTTCACTCACTCCGTCAACTTCTCTCTTATGTACTTTGTTTTTGTAAGATATCTGCTCTAAGCTAACAAGTCAAACATGGTTAAAATAATGTCCAAATTAATATTAATCAAATTTTATAATTTAAAACTGTTGAAATCATATCATTGTCGTTTTTTAATATGCCACCATACACAAATTTATGTTTTCACTTGTGCAGACGGAGACGAACATATAACGAAGAAATTCTCAGTTTCACTTGTGTAGTAGTCATTCATATGACGACATATTGCAAATTAAATTAGCTTCATTTATATGTTAAATAGTGTTAATTTTCAGTAGTTGGCAGTATTAACTAGCTATTAAATGTTATATTCCCATGTGATTGTGTATACGATCAAAATCGGGCATATCTAATTTTGTAGGCATGGGAGCTGCCTCGAGGGTAAGCTCATAATGGACCAGGCTCGAGCTCGAAGGTAGAATATTGAGTCTGGAGATCGAAGTGTTCGCTGGAGATCGAGGCCAACAACAATCAAGACCGAGCATGTCTGACTTCGAGCAAGGCATAATAACGGAATGACAAGATATTAGCAACTGGTCGAAGATCACGGCAGAAATTCCGGAAATCAAGCGGTATTGATGTCAATCGTGGGATTTATTTCCATTGTTAGAATTGTACCTTATTTAGGATTTCTCTATTACATAAGGAGGAATCCTATTCATTTGTAATCATCGTCTCATTCACTGAGAAAAGATACGTACATACGCTGCTCTCTATTTCGCTTACTATTCATCACTGTCCATCACTGTTTTCTTTACTATTCTTATTATCCAACCTCGAGACCGTCTCGAATCGAGGTCGAAGCACAGCTAGAATACTGGTTTGATTTATTTTACTGTTCAATTTATCTATTTAATTCCTTGAATATCAATTGGTATTGGATTAAATCACATATCCTTAAAACCACAATATAAGTTTAACTGTTACTCGAATTTTAGGGTAAACAATTTGGCCCCCACCGTGGGGCCAAGGATAATAGTGATTGTTCAGTACTAATTCTGATAAAACACACTATTTTACGCGTGTTTCTTGTCAAGAATTTTTGCTTTCAGGTTAAAACATGTCAAACTCACAAAACGCATCCACACACGGTGACAATGGCCTCGGACTACATGGGGAAAACGAAAATGTGATAGTTCCAGGATTCGAGGTGCCACAGGCTAATCTCGGAGGAGCACCGGTTGTCAACCCCCTCGATGTCAGTTTGCACGTTGCTCTAAATGCGGACCTAGGCACGGATCTCGATGGGAGTATACGCAGAGAAGACTGATCTGGTGGCCAAGAAACGCAGGGCAGAAGAGATGAAGGAATCAGTCTCCAAGTAATATTAGAGATGCTTCAGGCTCAGTAAACCGCTATTGCTCAGTTACAAAATCAACATAGAGCTCCGAATAGGGTCGAGCCGAAAATTACTCGCCGTACCGAGCGAGTACAGGAAAGGTCGAATAGTAAAACATCGGGGACTCACCCTGCGGTAATGAAGATGCTCGAGGAGCTTACCAAAAGAATTGAATCAGGTGAGAAGAAAATCGAAGCCAACGACAAAAAAATGGAGACATACAACTCCCGAGTTGATCAGATACTGGGGGCACCGCCAATCTTGAAAGGGATGGATTCGAAGAAGTTTGTTCAAAAGTCGTTTCCTCCAAGTGCGGCTCCGAAGCCTATTCCAAAGAAATTTCTTATGCTAGACATACCCAAATATAATGGGACCCAACGAGCATGTCACTTCATATACATGCGTCGTCAAGGGTAACAATTTAGAAGATGATGAAATCGAATCTGTGCTGTTGAAGAAGTTCGGAGAGACCCTTTCGAAGGGAGCAATGATTTGGTATCACAACCTGCCACCAAATTCCATCGACTCATTTTCCATGTTAGCAGATTCTTTCGTAAAGGCACACCCCGGGGCCATAAAAGTCGCAACAAGGAAATCAGACCTCTTCAAGGTAAGACGAAGGGATAATCAAAATGCTGAGGGAATTCATGTCCCGATTTCAAATGGAGCGCATGGAATTGCCACCGGTCACGGATGATTGGGTCGTTCAAGATTTCACCCAAGGGTTGAATGAATGGAGTTCGATAGCATCACGTCAGTTGAAACACAATTTGATCGAGTATCCAGTTGTAAATTGGACAGATTTACACAAATCGATATCAATCGAAGATCAGGGTCGAGGACGACCAACTAGGAGCTCCTTCCGATTCAGTACATCCAAACAGGTCGACAAGTAAAAATCAGAGGGACGTCGATAGGGAGCCAAGGTCGAACAAAGACCGGTACCAACCATATATTGCAGATCGAAGGAACAACGGTCCAGGACGCAATTCTACATGGAATGATCGAAGAAGTGATCGAGGACAGAGTTCTCGAGGACTTATGAGCAAAAGTGGTTTTGACAAGTATGCAGATCCCACAGAGGCACCTCGATTATCGGAATATAACTTTAGCCTCGATGCATCAGGCATTGTATCAGCAATCAGAAGGATCAAAGATACTAGGTGGCCCAGACCGATCCTTCCCAAAGAAATCCAAATTTGATGTGCAAGTATCATGGCACACATGGCCACATGACCAAGGATTGCAGACAATTTAGGAGGAGGTAGCCCGTCTATTCAACGAGTTCCACCTTCGAGAGTTCCTTAGTGATCGAGCCAAGTATCATTTCAGGGAAAGGAATGCCAATAGGAAGAATAAATAGGAAGAACCCCAACATGTCATTCATATGATCTTCGGTGGGGTCGACGTTCCACAGAGACCCATATTCAAACGCACTAAGGTATCAATCACTAGGGAGAAACGAACCCGAGATTATGTGCCCGAAGGCACCTTATCATTCAACGATGAAGAAGCAGAAGGCATTTCTCAGCCCCACAACGACGCTCTAGTAATTTCTATCTTATTAAATAAAGTTCAAGTTATGTGTGTTTTAGTGGATCCAGGTAGCTCGGAAAATATCATCCGATCAAGGGTCGTGGAACAGTTCGTCCTACAGGATCAAATCGTACCTGCAGATCGAGTCTTAAACGATTTCAATATGGACAGTGAAACAACCAAGGGGGAGATTATCCTACCGGTGAGCGTGGCTGGAACTATTCAAGATACCAAGTTCCACGTAATCGAGGGCGACATGAGGTACAATGCCCTGCTCGGAAGGCCTTGGATCCACAATATGAGGTCAGTGCCCTCGACCCTCCACCAGATGATGAAATTCTCGACGTCGGACAATGTAAAAACAGTGTACGGGGAACAACATGCTGCAAAGGAAATGTTTGCGGCCGATGAGGTAACGCCGATATCGACATTGTCAACCTCAGAAAAGTCGAGCATCAAAGGTAAACAGTGATCCAAATAGCAATCACCGCCACCAGCATCGATCGAGTCGGGGAAGCATGATATAGAAGAAGAAGAAGAAGAAGAAGAGGATTTTTGACCCCTCGAACTTTGTTGTTCTTGAAGATTCTAACGCCACCAAATCAACGGTCGAAGAGCTGGAACAAGTTATACTGATCGAGTACCTGCCCGAGCGAAAGTTATACCTGGGAACAGGATCAACCCCCGAACTTAGGAAAAAAACTTCTTCAATTTCTTATAGATAACATAGATTGTTTTGCTTGGTCCCATTTAGACATGACAGGGATTCCAAGGAAGATAACAACGCATCGACTAAGCCTGGACCCTAAGTTCAGACCGGTGAAGCAAAAGAGGATGCCCCAATCCAAGGTGAAACATACATTTATAAAGGACAAGGTAACCAAACTTCTCAACATGGGGTCCATTCGGGAGGTAAAATATCCCGAATGGTTAGCCAATGTAGTCGTAGTCCCTAAAAAGGGGAACAAATTTAGAATGTGCGTAGACTATAAGGACTTAAACAAAGCATGTCCCAAAGATTCTTTTCCACTGCCTAATATCAATCACATGATCGACGCCACGGACGGCCACGAGATCCTTACCTTTCTCGATGCCTACTCCAGGTACAATCAAATTCAGATGAACCCGGAAGACCAAGAAAAGACTTCATTTATCACCAAGTACGAAACAATACTGTTATAATATAATGCCCTTCAGGCTAAAAAATACGGGAGCTACTTACCAATACCTAGTAAATAAAGTGTTCGAAGAACAAATAGGTAAGTCAATGAAAGTCTATATTAATGACATGCTACTTAAGTCCCTGCGCGCAGAGGAGCATTTAGTTCATTTACAGGAAACGTTCGAGATTCTGAGGAAATATAACATGAAGCTCAACCCCGAGAAATGTGATTTTGAGGTCGATTCGGGTAAGTTCCTCGGCTTCATGGTGTCGAATCGGGGGATCGAGATCAACCCCGATAAAATCAAGGCCATCGGCCGGATAGCTACCTTAGGCAGATTCATCTTGAGGTCATCGGATCGAAGCCACATATTTTTCTCTCTACTAAAAAAGAAGAACGATTGCGCCTGGACCCCGGAATGCCAGCAGGCATTAGAGGAATTGAAGTGATACCTGTCGAGCCCACCACTGCTTCACACTCCGAAGGCAGATGATAAATTTTACTTGTACTTCGCAGTATGTCTAGGACCAGGTGACACCGATTATGTTTTACGAGAGGTCCATGAAGGCACTTTTGGGAACCGCTCCGGGCCCGAATCACTGATTCACAAAGTCATTAGAGCAGGATACTACTGGGATAGCATGGGAAAAAACTCTAAGGAGTTTGTTTGAAAATGTGACAAATGTCAAAAGTTTGCACCGATGATCCACCAGCCCGGAGAGCAACTTCACTCGGTCCTATCACCATGGACATTTATGAAATGGGGGACGGACATCGTCGGCCCTCTACCATCGGCCCCAGGTAAAGCTAAGTTCATTTTATTTATGAATGACTATTTCTATAAATGATTTGAAGCATAGGCGTTCGAGAAGGTGAGAGAGATAGAGGTCATAGACTTCATCTTGGATCACATCGTATATCGATTTGGGATACCTGCCAAAATGGTGTGTGACAATGGGAAACAATTTATCGGCAGCAAGGTGACGAAATTCCTCGAAGACCATAAAACAATAAAGATATTGTCAACACCATATCATCCTAGTGGGAACGAACAGGCCGAATCGACGAACAAGACTATCATCCAAAACTTGAAGAAAAGGTTGAACGAAGCTAAAGGGAAATGGAGAGAAATTCTACCCGAAGTCATTTGGGAATATCGAACAACATCGAAGTCCAGTACAGAGGCAACTCCATTTTCCTTAGTATATGGATTTGAAGCCTTGATTCCAGTCGAAGACGGAGAACCCAAATCCAGGTTTCAACATACAACAGAAGAGTCAAATCACAAGGCTATGAATACTAGCCTCGAATTATTAGATGAAAAATGAGAAGATGCACTCATTTGAATGGTTGTACAAAAGCAACAAACCGAAATATACTACAATAAGAGAACCAACCTTCGCCACTTTAGAGTCAGGGACTTAGTCCTAAGGAAAGTAACCATCAACACTCGAGATCCTAATGAAGGGAAGATCGGCCTGAATTGGGAAGGACCATTCCAAGTCCTCGACATAGTCGGAAAAGGGTCTTATAAACTCGGAACGATGGACGGAGAACCACTGCAAAATAATTGGAACATATTACTTCTCAAACGATATTATTGCTAAGGTATAACTTTCTCCCTTCTTTCATTTATATATTCGACGCTAACTTATTGCAGGAGTTCGACCAAAGACATCGAGACCTCAGGTTTTAAAGTACCCGTACACTCTTTTTCCCTTAGATCGGTTTTTATCCCAAATGGATTTTTCCGGCAAGGTATTTAACGAGGCAACAATTATGTGCTACCTGAGGACAATTCAACAGTATCCAAGGCTTCTTTGCAATCAACCTCGAATACTGGGGGCATCACCCTCAGATGTTATATTTTCGAGAAAAGTACTTCATGTCAAAGGGCCTCGATAGGGAAACTTTGTAATGGACCAAACGGTCGAATGAACCGTGTCCATATAGATTAGTCGAGCCCCGATGGCAAAACATGTACGCATGTATAAATTATTCAAAGAGGCATTCTTTCTTTATCAAACATCTTGTGTCTCGAAGAAAATTCTCTACTATACAAACCTCATACTTATAATTTTGTGAGAAATGGCTCAAGATCCAAGTGCAAATATACCTCGAACACTTGGGGGCTGCCATCGATGATAGGCATATTCGAGTTATCTAAACTCAAATTCATAAGACCTCAAAGAGGCACCCCTCGAATTATAGGCCAAAGCCACCATTCTCGGGGACTAACATTTCGAACAAGTTCAAAATGTTATTGGGAAATAAGCCCAAGAGGCATACCCAAAGGCTACAGCCAAAATAACGTGGCTTGGAGACGTCCGAATTCCGCAATAAAAATAGGCCTTCAAATTCTTTGAAATACCGGTTTAAAAAGGCTACCCTCGACAAATAATCAAAAGGGCTTCGATAAAATCAGCCCTCAAAAAACCAATAGGGCTTCGATAAAATCAGCCCTCGAAAAACCTTAAGAGGCATCAAATTATCTTAACACAAACGTGCTAAGGCACAAAAAGCAAAGGGGTTTCAATCGACATTGAACCCTCAAAAAACCTAATGGGTAAAAAATGCATGTTAAGTATAAAAAAAATTTACTAAGTCTTTTAAGCAGAAAGAGGGAAATAATAGCCATCTTTTAGAGGCCATATCAGTCCGATCTAAAGAGCCTAAGGGCCAATACACTTAGAGTTCGAGATCTTGTTCTCACTCAATTCGGACATAAGGGTTCTGTTATTCCGAGCTCAAATGAAACTGACTTAAGTGTAGCTCGAAGATTCATCATTAGTTCATATAAAACCTTAAGGGGTTTGATACTATGAGTTCGAAACTTACTCGAACTCAGTTATAAATCAATGCAATTATGTCTTCGATCAAGCCATCCGAAATCGAAGTCCTAAACATATTGTTAAGTTAGGGGAATCACCCTCACTTAGCTAAAAACCCTAAGGGTTTGTTCTACTCTAAGTTCGAGCTAATACTCACTCGATTATTGAAGTTGCAGCAACAAAAATTTTCTCAAGGCAAAGGTACAAAACGTGTTTGAACATAAAAACTGAGAAGGCATTCAAAAGAAATTTTCTTTTATATATTTATGAAGAAGGATATGTACAAGATACTGATCAAGGTGTTACAAAAATAAAGAAAAAGAAACTAAGTCCTAACTACGGCTAGGGTCGAACTCTTCTTCGGGAGCAGCTTCTCCTTCAAGCCCCTCGTCGGATCCGCCTTGACTGCCTTCTTCATCATCGTCTTTATCATCATCAGAGGTAAGCAACCTGGCGTCGGATTCGAGCACCTTGTCTTGGTCTATCTCCTCAGAGAGGTCAAAACCTCGAGCATGGATTTCCTCGAGGGTCTCCCTCCAGGATTGGCACTTGCCAAGTCATTACTCCATCGCTCCCGATCAGAAGCCTCCCTTAGCTATGTTTGAGCAGCCTCAACATCGGCCAAGTACATGTAAATGGACTTGTCTGCCATGAACTTCGTATTCTTGAACTCCACCTTGGCCTCAGCAAGCCAGGCTTCAAGCTTCTCGATCCTTTTGGCTTGGTCCGAGCTTTTTTCTTTGATGCTCCGAAGTTGAACCTCGACCGATGACAGTTTGGCCGAGGTAGTTTTTTTTTTCCGCAGTAAGGCGGTCCATATTCTCCTTCCACCGATCACAATCGTCTTTGACTTGATCGACTTCTCCCCGAAGCAACTCGATCCTTTCAACTTTTTTGCTGCAGCTGAGATATTGAAGTATTATCCTCTATATTTGGGTCGAGTCCGTACTTTTTCAAAAGTATGGTTACCTGCTTATCTAGCTCGGCCTTCTCCTTACGAGCCTTTGCCAAATCCGCTTGAAGGTCCTTTAGAGCTTAATCCTTTTGGCCGCAAAGAAGCTTCAGAGCGTTCCTCTCCTCCGAGACTTTCTGGAGCTCGGTTTCACACTGGCTAACGTTGGCTCGATTCTTGGCAAAGGCCTATACAAAAAAAAAGGAAAATGCAAGTCATACTTAAGGAAAAAAGAATAATAAAAGGAATTTCAGCAACTAATGCTTACCCGAGATAGGAGACATTGAGCCTCTTCAAAGAAAATGGATGCATCGCTGAGATCGGAGGCATCATCGACCCCAGTGAAGCAATCCCAAAAGGGATCTCCTACACTAGAGACTCTACCTATGTCGGGGGTCTTCATCTCCCGAGCCTCTATTATTTCCTCCTCAGAAAAAGTTGACAGAGAAGGAAAATGACCTGCTGTCATGGCCCCAAGCAAGTCGCTCGGGACGCTCTGATCGACCTTCGGAGTTTCATAACCGGCTCCGTCCGGTGTATTTTCGAATGGTCGAGAGATGATATCGACCTCAGGTGATTAAGGATCCTCACCCGAACCCTTTTTGGAATCCTCCTCATCACGAGGCTTGATTTAGGCAGCAGCCACCAGCTCAGAAGGTTTGGCGACCTCGACGGCCTTCCTAGGTCGGGCCGTTGGTGCTGAGGTGCTTTCCTCATCCTCTTCTTATACTTCATCTCTCAGTCAGTCTTTGGACCGAGTCCACCGTGAGAGCAATTACCTTCCTACTGACCCTTAGAGGTTTGGGCTTGGGATCCTCGGACAACGAGGCTCTCTTCCTTTTCTTGTTTTTCCCCGACTTCATAACTGGGGACTTGGCCTCTTCCTCGCAAATCGAGGACCTCAATATAGCATCTTTGGTCAGGCCTGTATGAAAGAAGCTTAGTGATAAATGAAGTACAGAAAGTATTTTCAAATACAAAGAAAGAGATCCTTACCATGGTTCTTTGCCTCCCATATGCCCTTCGCCAAATCACGCCATTCACGCTCGACGTGGGAGGAAGTCGAGGCTAACTTCCAAATCTAATATTCAAGGTCGGGAACCGCATGAGGCATCCAAGAAGCAGCTGCATAACAAATGAGAACGTTAGACAAAACCAAAGCGGGTACAAAGAATAATGTTTGATACATCACTTACGTTCGGGGTTCCACTCCTCGGGGAATGACATCTTCTCCTTCGGGATGATGTAACAAGTCCTCACCCGTATGAATCGGCTCATCCAATCCCGATCCTTATCCTCGTCAATACTCGAAAATAAGGCTTTCGTTGCTCGACGTTGGAGCTTGATCAGTCCTCGGTAAAGTCGATGTCGATACAACCGCATTAGGTGGCTAAGGGTGAACTCCATCCCCTCGACCTTGCTGGAGAAGAAGCGTATCATAATCACAATGCGCCAGAGAGAAGGGTGAAATTGGCCGACGGTGACCTGATATCTCTTGCAAAAATCGATGATCACTGGGTCGAGGGGACCCCATGTGAAGGGTTTAGTGTAAATACTTTAAAACCTCTCCACATGAGTAGTGATGCTCTCCTGAGGAGCAGGAATTTGTACCACGACCTCGAGACCCCAGTTACAATCCCTTTTCATGGCCTCGAGGTGGCTCGTCGTTATGGAGCACATGTACATCGACACATGCTCACATCATCCTGGAACCGATAAAGGATTTTCGATCTTGAAATCTGATTTTAAAGTGCACGGCCCATAAATGTACTCTTGAGGAAGCGGTTCGGTGTTTTATCACCGGCCGGGAAGAAGAGGAGGAAGCTTTCTCCTTTTGTGGAATTGTTTTTGAGGTTTTCGCCATTGATTCATTTAAAGAAGTTCAAAGGAAACTAGGTGGTTACGATGCTAACAAGGGTGGCTCAACATGCGGCGAAAGAGAGGAGATGGAGAGAGTTAGAAGACTTAGAAGTTTGATTAGAGCAAAAGTAAAGTTTGATTCAAAAAAGGAGCGTGTGTTTATAAGTTCACGGCGATGGTTCGGTGGCGCTAGTGGTCGACCACCCACTTACGGGCATTAATGATTTTGGGAACTGTACCGACGGGACGTTTCGGTTACGTCCGTCGCTTACGCTATGAGGATGATGTCATGATCGAGGTTTTAGAAAATCGAGGCTCAAATCGTTTCTTATCATTTTACTGTAAGAAATGCGGGGACTATCTGTATATGGTCAAAATCGGGCATATCCGATTTTGTAGGCATGGGAGCTGCCTTGTGACGACTCGACATGTCGTTTTGAGTATCTGTACTTCGCTCGATATTTTGAGGGCTTGAGTAAGTTCGTGCTATGTTATGGAACTTGTTGGTATGTTTGGATGTGGTCCCAAGGGGCTCGGGTAAGTTTCGAATAGGTTTGGGTTGTGTTGCGCTCATTTTTCTTATGTTTCAACATCATTTTTCAAGCATAAATGATATCATATTGAACAAATGAGCTCCGATTTCTGTTTTGAATGAAGCATTAGGTTTGTATCGTAATTACGGACTCGTAGAAAAAAGAATCATCGAATTTGGACATCGTATGAGGATTTTATGGTCATTTTACTAAGAATTGGGTTGCCACATTTTTTTTAGATTAATTACGAAATTTTCACTGACTTCGTATATAAAAATCTACACTATTTTCAATTATTGAAACTAACATATCTCCTTCAATATAAGATCAAATTGAGTGATTCGAGAGCCTAACTTGACTAGAATTTCACAAGGAATCCTTTGGAGGCATAAAAAGCGAGTTTTGGGATCATTTGGCATAAGAAACGAGGCAGAATAACTGGCAGAAAAAAATATATAAAACAAGGGTTTTTTCAGTTGGTCATATTTTGAGTTGGGAAGCTCGGATTTGGGCAATTTTGGAGGCGATTTTCACCATATGGATTGGGGTAAGTTTTCTATACTCGGTTTTGGTTATATTTCATGGATCCATTTTCATTTTTGGGATCTGATTGATGATTTCAAACTGAAATTTTGGGGGTTTTTGCCTAAAGTTTCATAAAGTGAATTTTTAAGTTTTGAACATCGATTCGGAGACGGATTTGAGTGAAGTTACTATGGATGAACTCATAATTGAATGGATTGTCAGATTTTATATGTTTTATCGGGTTTTAGGTGCGGGCCCGGGTTGGGCTTTTTGACCGAGTTTGGGCCTTTGATTAAAGATTCGACCTTTTTCAATTGGGATTGGTTCCTTTAGCATTGTTTGATGTATTTGAGTTATTTTTGGTTAGTTTCGAGCCGTTCAGAGGTCAGAACGCGTGAGATGGTATTTTTGGACCATCGCTTGGCTTGCTCGGTATTGTAATTGACTTGTTCGAGGTAAGTGTTTTGCCTAACTTTTTTTAGGGAATTTTTCCTCCTATTTGTCATTGTTTGCTACATGAGGGGGTGATACGCATGTGAGGTGACGAGCGTATATGTATGTGCCAGGGTAAATCATGCTCGGGGATAGATTATGTTATAATTTTATCTTGTAGAATTTCATAACCTTCTTGCTTCATGCCTCACTTGACTTCTAGATATTAAGAACGTAGTGTAAAATGTTAGAGTCGAGACTTAGCATAATATAGCTTAATCAATGTGATGGAAATTATTAGGATACATTGATGTGTCTAATTCGGCCATCTCTATGCATACTCGTTAATATGTTGCTATGACCGATATTTTTTAGATGCTAGATTTCATACTTATATTGTTGATAAATTGTGGGATATGTGGAAGTACTTGAATTATATGGCCCTTGAGGGTTTCATTGAATCATTGTTGGTTTGTAAAGCAGTAATTGAGAACTTGTTTGGAATATTCGTTGATCACTCTCCTCGATGTTATATATACTGTTGATACTCAATTTTTCTCATATATATTTTAAAAATACATATATACTTTAAAACTAGTGCATGAGAATCAACCAAAATCTTTTCATAATTTTCTGTAATTGTTAGAGGATTTTTAATCAATTTATTCCAACATTTTATTATCTAAATAATTACTAATTGCGTCAAAAATAATTTTATAATGATTTATTGCTTAATTTTTATCATCTATATTTATATTGAGATTTAATCATTTTATGCATAATTATATTTGTATCTTTAGGCTATAATTGCAATAACTTTGCAATAATATCCCATATATGCATAATTATATTATTTACACGAAAAATGACTTTTTATATTTTTATAATATTAAATAATTATTTTAAATCATTTCCATATACAAATAGAATTTTTTTATCATTTTTATATTATTTTATAAATTATTTTATTAATTTAAATAGGTATTTAAAACATAGCCCTTTTTAATTAATTTTTCGGACCTACCCCAGCCCAGTACCCTATGCAACCCAATACCCAATACACTAACCTAACTACCCATACCCATACCCGTCCAATTAAACTCGCCCCACCTAAATCTAATCCTGGTCGTTGATCTCAGAAGATCAACGACCCTAAATCCACCGTCCCTTTTTAATATACCAAAACCCCTAAACCCTAACTCATTCGCCCCAGCCCGCCATCTTTGGATACTCTCATCTTCTCACCTCTCTCACACCCTCAAACCCTAGCCCGCCGTCACACTTTCCCTCTTGATTCATGGGATTTTTCCTTGAATTCCTGCCTTATTTCTCTACTGGCTACCTGATCTTGATGCTACTTGATTTATTTCCCTCAAATGGCAAGTGAATCTCAAGAGACTCGAACCAGATCTGGTTTAAATTCTCTTATATCTTGGCTATTTTTGTCTATGTTCATCCCGATACCTGTCAGTACGGATATTTTCATATCTTAGGGTTTAAAATCTCTGGTTCAAACCATATTTGGTTCAACTTCTGTTTATCTTTTATGAATCTGGCTATTTTTCGGTTGAATCTGTTTAGATATGAAACGATTTTATGATTTTTTTGATATTTCTCCTTTCAAAATCCAATACTTCTATCTCTATATTTTTTATTTTTTTCTATTATTATTCCTGGTCGATCTTGTTTATCATAGAATTAGGGTTTTGATTTTTAACAGATTTTTGCCAAAAATGTTTTAACCTTTAACAGTTTTCCTTTTTGACTGATTCTACTTACTTTAATTAGTTCCATCTACATGCCTTTGTGTTTCTGCCTATTTTCGTAGGGTTCCGATCATTTAATTACGCATTTTACTGTCTCTACCTGTTTTCCTTTAACTCTGGCATTAATTGCTAAGTGACTTTTACTTACCCCAAATTAGGGTTTGAAATCATGTCTTCCCTTTTCGTACAGTACTGGTGTTTACTTATGCGGTTACCTGTTCTTACCTTATTTGGACCAATGTTTGATTAATAATTTGTGCTACTTCCTTTAACTTAACCTTACTGGCCTGATTTTGTATTCTGATTGTTAAAGTCGACTTCTAATTGATTTTGGAATTATTTCTTACCTTATTTAACCTAGTACTTGACTACTAATTGATTCCATATAAGGCTTTCCTTAAATTAAGTGGTACTAGCCAGACTTTACTCGATTCTGTCTTGTTAATTGATTCATGCTGACCTTAATTGATTGTTAAGTTATTTTCACACCTTATTTGTGTATGACTGGTTCATTACATTATTTGTTTACTTCATTAAGTGCTATTTAAACCCCATTCCTCACTCCCTTTAGGACAACTCTACAACTCTCGAATTCTCTGTTCTCTCAAAAACTTAAGCTCTCTCTTTATTCTCTTATTCTGATTTCTGCAATAAGTGGTTGTTATTTGGCCGGCTGAAAGCCAATGCCAAATTCTCTGGAATTTGACTGCTATTGCATTCTTACCTATTTTCTTCTCAATTGGTATGCCTTAACTCTTACAATTATGTTCTCTATGCTTTATTCGATTAGTCTGTTTCAATCCTCAGCATGATTCTACTTTCTATGTGACTACATGATCCCATTTAGTAATAATGATAAACTAAGTTACTTCAAATAAGGTGACCCCTTTTCCTAGGTTAGTTCAGTATGTCTCTTGTTCTGAACCTTGCCAGATACTGTAAGCACGTAACCAAATATGCTTGTGGTTTAATTTATAGGTTCAGTCTGTTTCTGTCTCTGTGTTTAAGCCATGATTGCTTCAATATTTAGCCTAATCAAATGCCAATCTGTTTGAACTATGTACTGAACATGAACTTTGTTTGTTTCTTGGTGCAGTTCTGTCTATAACTCTGTATTCTGAATTTGCTTGCTTATGAAAATTAAACTATTTTAAAACCTGCTCCCTTTACCCTTTATGCACTGGTTTTCAAACTCCTACTCTTAGTCATTTAGGTTCTCACCACCCCCAGTGTAAGCACTGCCTAGGGTCCTTGAGACTCCTCCTAACTCTGACACATTGGGGCTGGTCTTCCAATCTTTTTGTGATTTATTTTTCGAGTGTGGTTCTGGTGTGAGCATTTCACAGGGTCCCTGAGGCCCTTGGGAACTTTGACACATTGGAAACCTAATTTTATGCGCTATGTATGGGTCACTACTACGCTCCAGAGCTGTTATGATTGAAGGCCTGGTTCCCAGTTTTAGATTGGGCCTTTGAAGGCTCACTATAGTGTAATTGCTACTGTTTTGTAATTCATTCAATATTCTGGGCTGTAATAATCTTTGTAGTAACAGATTTGGGGTTTTTTAGTAAATGCTGCGTATATCTTTGTGAAAGTCGGGTATAAATCCTGCCTATAGGTTTAATTATATTGATTGAATCATGTGAGTGACATACTTGTTTAGAGATCCTGCCTATAGGATTTTCCCGATTGTTTGATTATGTATTTTTACATTCGCATACTAGAGATCATATTTATAGTCTTTTCCGTTAATTCTGCATTAGAAATCCTGTTCATAGGATCTTATACATATTTTTAACCCATTGTGCATTAGTGACCATGTATATAGGAACCTATTTGTTTGAAATAATAATCTTTCTTGACAATCTGCTTAATGTCTGCCCACATGCGGTTAATAGATATCATGCCTATAGGGTGAAATCAGTGTCAAACCTAGAAAATCATGCCTAGAGGATTTAAAGCTAATAGATATCCTGCCTATAGGGTGAAATCAGTCTCAAACCTAGAAATCATGCATATAGGATTTAAAGCTAATAGATATCCTGCCTATAGGGTGAAATCAGTCTCAAACCTAGAAATCATGCCTATAGGATTTAAAGTTAATATATATCATGCCTATAGGGTGAAATCAGTCTCAAACCTAGAAATCATGCATATAGGATTTAAAGCTAATAGATATCCCGCCTATAGGGTAAAATCGGTCTCAAACCTAGAAATTATGCCTATAGGATTTAAAGCTAATAGATATCATGCCTATAAGGTGAAATCAGTTCCAAACTTAGAAATCTTGCCTATAGAGTTTAAAGCAGCTTCAGACTTAGAAAGCATGCCTATAGGATTTAAAAGGAATAAAAACCTGTCCTTATGAGTTAAAATCAGTGCTACACTTAGAAATCCTGTCTATAGTCCTGTAATTAATAAGCTCGTAGAAATCATGCCTATAGGATCTTGTTGGTCGACTCTGAATTCGTTCGCTACTGTCAATCACTTAGGCATATATTTGTAGGACTTAAAAATGATTCTGGATTAATAATTGTGACATATTAATTCCTGAAGTGCGCATATTCGTGCTGAATAAAATCAGTAGGCAAACAAATAGGTCTTAATGCTCGCCTTAATAAACTGTCTCTGCATTTTTCCCACATAGATATCCTGCCTATAGGATTCCAAAGTAATAAAGCTTGCATGCTTTTGTTGTCTATGTGCGAAGGTCAATATGAGCCCACACTTGTTCCTTATTTGAAAGTCCTATATATTATTGTTTGTCGCCTAGATTTCACATTTTTAATATAGGTTGGCCTAGAACTATCCCAAAATAGAGGTCCTAATGCCTCTAGGGCCATAGGTAAGAGACAGTTAGTGCAGGCATAAGGAACGAGCTAGAAACTGCTAGAACGCTTAAGTAACAACTTAAAGATAGTAATTGGGTAGTAAGGAGATGATAGACCATGCGTTAATACATGAGGGACACCCCAACTTGAGGGAGTCACAAAGTATTGTATGGAATGATCCTATAGACTAAAAAACTTAGGATCCCCTATACTCATGTTTTGAATAAATTGGATATCGCATATGGTCAAATTGTTTTCTTCTATTTTTAGACTAATTCCCTTAATTTAAGTTCGGCCGGGACCAATCGTTGTGGACCTTGAGGGGTGCCTAACACCTTCCCAGCAAGGTAATTTGAGCCCTTACCCGATCTCTGGTGATGTAAACTGGTTCTATGAGTTAATTGCTCTAGGTTCCCTAACGCACATTAATCCGTTAGGTGGCGAATCTCTCAATTCCTTACCCTCTCAAAAGGAGTTGTCCCAAAAATGTCGAAAAACGATTTCGCGAGAAAAAGGGGGTGCGACAGCATGGCGACTCTGCTGGGGATATTTCCAGGCTCTTACCATAACGAACCTGATTTTTGTGAATTAGTCTTTAAGCATGCCTTTATTATTCCGTCAATACTTGCATACCCCTTCCCCTTCCCACTTTATGTGGATTTATTTGCCTATCTTCAGTTATTTACGATTTCTCTTTCTTGTTTTATTACTCTTTACTGTGGAAACTAACTTGTCTCTATGTTTTCTTTCTTAACTGCCTTTACAATTATTAAATACTGCATTTGTCATGTTTCCATCGTGAAAATACGTGACAACATGGTATTTTCTATCGCATAAATCATGATCAACATCATATTCAACTTGTGGGTAATTAATACCATAACAACGCTTGATGAGGGTTTGCGCTTTTTTTATATCACTCTATTTGAGTTTGGAAAGGCTTATTTGCGGTAAAACTAGTCGATCAACAGTGTAGTCGACGGTTCTGTGCCTTTCCTCCTCAAGTCGTTCTCTTGAGGGTACCAGTCTAGACTTCTATAGAAACCTTACTCTGATTATAACTGTACATGCATCATGGTCAAACCTAGCCCGGGTTAATATGTTGTCCACATAATAATCCTTTAAGAAAAGCCTTTTCCAAAGTCTATCGGGGTTTCCATAATTCCAACGGACGCAACCACGATATGTGCATTAATGTGGAGAAATAAGTGCCAATATGCTAATCATTAATGTATAAATAGTCAAATCTGGAGGGGGAAAGGGTCTAACTCTATTTGTTTTGCAGAAAATGAGGCACAAAGTCCTCAGGTTCGGCATGGTCCGTAACGTACCACCATTTTAGCTAGATTGGTGGGAAGACCTTCCGTCAAGTGATAAAAACCATGTGAAAAGAGTCCTTATAAACCTACCTTCCTTATTAGATATCCAACCAAACAACATGTTGATCGAAGCTGCTACTATGTTCTAGGACGGAGAAAGGGCCGTATTCCTTTTTGGCAACATAGAAATGACCCTTCTTTTGGAGGAAATAGGGGGAATCACTGGACTACCTTGGGACACTCCCGGTTTATTGGTGCCGGAAAATCGTACTCCCAGAAAGTTTCTGAAAATGATGGGTTTGAAAAAGAATGACGACTTGGTGTGTCTGAAGAAGTCCTATGTACCCTTTGACTTCCTTTATGAATGATACTGTCACAGAAAATCCTACCGTATCTTCCATGACGAGTTCTCCATCACTTTCTTGGGTTGGATTCATCACAGGGTTTTCGTGTTTATTGTCTGCTTCTTGGGTATGATAGTGTTTCCAAGCAAAAATGATAGAATTCACACTAGACTGACCATGGTAACCAAAGCTTTAATTGGGGGAATCGAGGGACAAACATATACTATTGTCCCTATGATTATAGCAGACATATATCAGGCCTTGGGTCGCTGCCAGAAGGGGTTCAAACACTTCGAAGGTTGTAATCTGCTACTACAAATTTGGTTGCTAGAACATCTCTAGAGAGGTCAATACCGCCAAGAGTTTCCACGAAGGTCGTGGAATGATCACATAGCTTTTCATCACCCCAAGAGAATGACCTTTATCCCATATAGGTTTGCTCAACCGGAGAATGCTACAGAATGGGTGCAATTTTTTGATAACTTGACTGAGGACCAGGTTCAATGGATGTTCGAATGGTTCCCCACTAGTGAGTTCATCATCAAATCTAGGGATGTTTCGCACTTGGTGTTGATCGGGTTAAAGGGAATACACCCCTATGTTCCTATCAGGGTCATGAGACAAGCTGGGAGAAAGCAAGTCATACCGCGAGTCTCCAAAATGAGTCATTACAGGGCGGATTTTCAAGATGAAGACACCCCATAAAAATGTGAAGCTCAACATATGTGGTACCTGAAGATTATTGTGGAAAGGGACACCATCGAGCCAGACCAATATTACACAGGGCATGTGCACTTTTACCCATCATGGTTGGAAGACAGCATAGTAGGAATAGTCGAGCCAGGGGTCGGTCGAGGAAATAGAGTCATAGATGAAGTTGCTGAAGCAAAGGTGAAATATAACAGACTGCGCAAAAGGGTTTGCGAGTCTAAGGTTGAGCATCTGGAACAACACAAGACTGATATGGAACTGATCAATGAATGGAGGGAAATGGCTACTAGGTCGAATAAAAGGCTGGAATATCTAGAGCAGGGTCTGATGGAGCTGGAAGGGAAAATAAGGAAAAGAGTTGTAGACTGCCAGAATGCTGGGGGTAGAGAAGGAGGAAATCTAGCAAGGGCATACCTGCTGCTGGACGTGCACGACCTGGGGAACCTGATCGATGGAGCCAAGAGAATCAGGCCTGGAGAAGGTCCTTCTGGGACCAAGTAGATTAGATTTAATTGTTCTTACTTTTCGAATGTAATAAGGCCAAGTGCCATTAGTGAATTATATTATTTAGTGTCGTTTTAGATTCGTCTTATTTATTACATTAATGAAATGAGGCAATTATTGGCATTTAATTTCTCCAAATCTACTTGTCTTTGGCCTACCTTGGGCACAACGAGGCTCCCAAATTAGGACGTGAATTTACATTCCCGCAATATGTGTTTAAATACTGCAAACATTTTTCAGAACTCTCACTAACTTGGTTACCTTTTATTTTTGTTTCTTCTGTTTCTTTCTTTTAATTATTCCCATCCCCTAAGGTTGGTTCACACATACTGGCACCATCAACATATCACACCACATCCAGAGGCCCTCCACCTCCTCCTCCTCCATGTGCATAAAAAGGCAAAGGGAAAGCTAAGATGGATAATATGAGTGGCGACAACACCGCACATGCTGAGAATGTGTAAATTTCGGATGGTCAGAGTACTCCAGCACCAAATGACTTGGTCTTGCGGCTTGAAAAGAAAATACTTGAACTACAGGGTGAGCTTGAGCAGGTCCGTAATTTGGCAAACCTCTCCCTCACACTAAACGTCCCAGATATCAACCATCCAAATACACAAAACCCGACACCTCCTCAGAATACACCCAACCAACGCCCGTAGAATCCTCCCGCACCCCACCAATATACAACCCCTCCTAAAAATCCTTTATCCATACATAAACCTCCTCAACATCATCATCTCCCATATCAATGTCCACAAACCACTTATCACACTCCTCAAAATAGCCCTAGCCTAACCCCGATCCCCATAATTCAACTAATGATCACCACTATACCCAATCTCCTAGCATTCACCAAAACAACCCCATTTACAACAGTCAGATTGTTCTGGTGGTAGAGAACATAAGGAAGTTAGGTGGAGAAACCTACCATTGCATCGAACGTGTTAACGCGATTGAGAAAGATAAATGGTGGAGTAGCAAAATAGAGAGCATACTTGCATGGGCAGGGTATGAAACTGGCAAGGGGCTTGGTAAAAAGCTTCAAGGTATCTCCAAGCCAGTACAACTGAAGTGCCATGGCACAACCTTCGGGCTCGGATATCAGTATACCTGGAAAGAAAATCGAAATTGGTCGCCACCATGGCATGGTCCATACTATCCTCTTGAGCAACCCTTGTCGCACCTGAATCAGACATTCCATCAGGCCGATACAGTATGGGGATCAGAGGAAGAAGAAGCTTTGGCAGCATTGAGGAATTTGTTCCTGGAAGACGATGGTATGGATTGCTGTGTACTATTTGAGGAGGAGGAGGAGGAAGGCCCTACTATCCAGACAGTGGAGTGGGGAGCATTCCTCGGGAACTGGAATGTCAAACCATCAAGGGACCGACGAGTCCCGGGGTAACAAGGCTGATAACATTGTTCATTTTTGAAAATGATTTCCTCTTTTGCATTTAATTTTAAATAATATTTTCAGTGTTCCGTTTTGAAAAATATTATTTTAGTTATTGAAATCATTTTGTTTGACGCTTTAAATGGATTGATGTTTTATTATTACTATTTTTCTTTCATATCTTTATCCCTACAACATTACTATTTCTTATCTTAATGAAACAACGACTGTGAAATGTAATGAGACAACACAACAAAAGGACAGTGACTCCGAAGAAATAGAAGATGAGGATGTAATATCTGAGTAAATTGTCAGAGAAGTGGAGAACTTTGAGAACAAGCCCAAGTCCAACATGGACGAGACCGAGATAGCCAACTTGGGAGATTCCAAAACTATCAAGGAAAAATGCATAAGCATCCATTTGTCACCATCAGAAAGAAGAATACACTCGGTTCCTGAAAGAATATGAGGATATCTTTGCATGGTCATACGACTATATGAAAGGGTTGAGCACATCCATAGTGTCTCACAAGTTACCTATAAATCCAATGTGTCCGCCAGTGAAGCAAAAACTCAGGAAATTCAAACCAGACATGAGCCTGAAAATCAAGGAGGAAGTCACTAAGCAAATCAAAGCCATGGTCCTCAGAATAGTTGAGTACCCAACTTGGTTGAACAATATTGTACCAGTTCCAAAGAAAGATAGGAAAGTCAGAGTCTGGGTTGATTATCGGGATCTAAACAGAGCAAGTCCCAAGGATGATTTCCCGCTACCAAACATACACATTTTGATCGACAATTGTGTCAAGCATGACCTCCAGTCCTTTGTAGATTGCTTCGCGGGTTACCATCATATTTGGATGGACGAAGAAGACGCAGAGAAAACAGCCTTCATTACACCATGGGGAGTGTACTTCTACAAAATGATGTCGTTCAGTCTGAAGAATGCTAGGGCCACCTACATGAGGGCTATGACAACGATCTTCCATGATATAATACATAAAGAAATAGAGGTATATGTTGACGACATCATCATCAAATCCAATAGGGATACAGATCACATAGCGTATTTGAGGAAATTCTTTGACCGGCTACGAAAGTACAATCCAAAGTTAAATCCCGCAAAGTGTGCATTCGGGGTTCCTGTCGGAAAATTGTTGGGATTCATCGTCAGTCGCCGAGGAATAGAGTTGGACCCATTAAAGGTTAAATCCATCCAGAAATTACCACCATCAAAAATCAAGAAGGATGTGATGAGTTTCCTGGGACATCTCAACTACATCAGTCGTTTCATAGCACAGTCCACAGTAATATGTGAGCCAATTTTCAAAATGCTGAAGAAGGATGCTACAAACAGTTGGACCGAGGATTTTCAAAAGGCTTTTGAAAAAATCAAGGAATACTTGTCCACACCACCAGTATTAGTCCCGCCAAAGCCTGGTAAACCAATACTACTCTACTTTGCAGTGTTAGATGGAGCCTTCGGTTGTGTTCTAGGACAACATGACGAAACGGGAAGAAAAGATCAGGCCATATACTACTTAAGAAAGAATTTAACTCCTTATGAAGAACGATATTCTCTGTTCGAATGCACTCTTTGCACTCTAACCTGGACAACTCAGAAGCTAAGGCACTACTTCTGTGCCTATACTACATATCTCATATCAAGGATGGATCCCCTGAAGTATTCAGAAACCCATGCCTACTGGGAAGCTGGCCAAGTGGAAAATCTTGCTGAGTGAGTTCGACATTATCTATGTAACTTAGAAAGCAGTCAAGGGACAAGCATTAGCAGATCATCTTCCTGAAAATCCTGTAGGAGGAGAATATGAACCCCTAAAAACGTATTTTCATGATGAGGAGGTATCATTCGTAGGAGAAGATATTGCTGAAGCCTATGAAAGGTTAGAGGATGTTTTTCGACGGATCTGTAAATTTTAAAGGAGTGGGTATCGTAGCCGTCTTGGTATCAGAAACCGTTCAGCATTATCCGGTGTCTGCAAAACTAAGATTCCCATGCACTAACAACATGGCGGAATATGAAGCCTGTATATTAAGGCTCAACCTGGCTGTTGATATGAATATTCAGGAACTGCTGGTAATCGACGATTCAGACCTGTTGGTACATCAATTACAAGGAGAATGGTCTACCATGAATTCCAAAATACCGCCATATCTGCATCATGTACAAGAAATGAAGAAGTGGTTCACAAAGATAGAATTCCGGCATGTCCCCAGAATTCAGAATGAATTTGTAGACGCATTGGCCACATTTTTATCAATGATATAACATCGAGACAAGAATTTCATCGATCCCATTCCGGTGAGGATCCTTAATCAGCCGGCATACTGTGCTCATGTTGAAGAAGAAATGGCCAGAAACCCCTAGTTCCACGACATCAAGAATATTTTACAAAAGGAGAATACCTGGAGCATGCAAACCATACTCAGAAACGCACCCTTCGGATACTTTCCAATCACTTCTTCCAAAGCGGAGGAACCCTATACAGGAGAACTCCCGATCTGGGACTGTTAAGGTGTGTTGACGCAAAAGAGGCTTCCAAATTTCCCGAGGAAATACATGTCGAAACCTGCGGCCCACATATGAACGACTTTATCTTGGCCAAGAAGATACTCAAGGCCGGATACTTTTGGATGACCATGGAAACATACTGCATGCGGTACATTCAGAAATGCTACCAATGCTAGATACATGCAGATATGATACGGGTGCCGTCAAACGAGCTTAATGCAACAAGCTCACCTTGGCCTTTCGCTGCCTGGGGAATGGATGTCATCGTCCCAATTGAGCCCACCTCTTCAAACGGGCACCGACTCATTTTAGTGGCCATCGACTACTTCACCAAATAGGTTGAAGCTGCATCTTACAAAGCGGTAACCAAGAAAGTCATCGCAGATTTTGTTAGAGACCGGGTTGTTTGACGATTTGGGGTTCCAGAGTCCACCATCACTGTCAATGCCGCCAATCTCAACAGTGATCTGATGAAATCCATCTGTGAAACTTTCAAAATCAAGCACAAGAATTACACAGCATACAAGCGTCAAGTGAATGGAGTCGTAGAGTCCGCCAACAAGAACATCAAGAAGATACTATGGAAAATGGTAGAGAATCACAAGAAATGGCACGAGAAATTACCATTCGCCTTACTAGGATATCATACCACAATCTGCACATCAACCGGGGCAACTACCTATCTGCTGGTTTATGGTACCGAAGCTGTCATTCCCGCCGAGGTGTTGATACCCAATTTTTATCAAATTATTTTTTAATTTGTATATACACCTCCAAGACCGCTCTTTATAATAACTGGTATTCTTCTGAGATTTCTTCATATTTTATTAAATCCTTTTCTAATTTATTCAGTATGTTATATTCAATAATTGTTCATAAATTGTTTTGTAAAGAATTTTAAAATATTTTCCAGTCAATATATATTATTTTAATCCTATTGGACTTTAATTATTTCACAAATTAGCCAATTTGGCATTGTTTGACCATAATTACAATAACTTTGCAACTATGGCCTAATTGTACATTTTCTACACTTAAATCAATAATTATTTCATTTTATATTTTTTCGTACTCGTTAATTACATTAATTTCATTTATATAGCATCAATTTCATTTTATATGATTACTAGCTATTTTATTTAATTACTTATCTATTTCAGTGTGTATTTAACTAATAGCCATTTTTAATTTCGATTCTATCCTAATTCTAGCCCAACCCATCAGATTTCTTAATAACCCGATCCCATACCCAACCCAAATCAAATCCATACCCGGCCCAACCCTGGATCTATCTGAGCCATTGATCAAATTAGATCAACGGCCCAGATCCCACCTACCATAATTAAACCCTAGAGACTACTCCCTCCGACCCCTCATTTTCAAACCTCTCAATTCTCTCTCTATCTCTCTGGTTCTCTCTAGAACCGTCCCTTATCTCTCCACCTCCAATGGAGTTTGTTCATCTTCTCCGGGTAGTTCCCTCGCCGGAAACTGTGATCTTCCACTGTCTCTTGGTCACTGCTTCACCCTACATCGGTCTAAGGCACCCTAAGGCCCTCAGGCGAGCCTAGAGTGGTTTAGCTCCTACCTGTGGTCTCTCATGCCATCTTCCAGCCTCCTCCGGCCATTTGAGTAAGAGCCATGGCTTTTCCGGCTAATGATGGCAACATCTTCAAGGTTTTCCTTGTTTTTCAACTCTCTGAAACCCTAACCCCTTGTATTTTTTTATTTTTCTTTTAGATCTGACTTAGATCTGTGTATATTATGGGCTCTTTATTATTTTCCTTAAAGGTTTTTTGATTTTCTCTAAAATAACGATTCGTCTTCAACTAGGGTTTCTTAACCCCTTTCAAAACGCTTTCTCTTCTGATTTTTTGGTACTAACCTATGATTCTGAGTATATTTTTGAATGTTTGATTAAGCATTCTCTCTTTACTTGAGTTATTCTTTTAAAAATCCCATTTTAGGGTTCTGAGTTTGTCTTGGTTGCTGTGTTTAGTTGATCTGTGTGTTTCTCATAAACATCCTACGATTATGTGATTTTTACTTATGTTTGCTTGATTAGGGTTTTTTGTGTTCGATTATTCCTGACTATATCATGCTCTATGCGAAACCCTAACTCATATATGATAATGTTCCTCCTCATGGTCGCGATTCTAGCTTATTACCTGCTTATTCTCATGGTGCCATGATAAATCAGTGTCATCTTCTCTATTTTCCTTAGAACAATGATGTTTTCCTTAAAGCTATGATTCTGTGTATTTTTCCTTAGAACTCCTTACTAATCTTGCATATCTGTGTGACACTTGCCTGATTTGATAACTGATTCCCTATGATTACTAATTTTCAGAATTATTTTTTGCCTTCTGTTATGTATAAGTATGTTGTTAATTAATTATACAATTTCCTTAATTAATATATCATGTACCTAGCCTTAATCACATGCCCTATTCTTTACTACTCTTTGTGCGATTAAAATCAGTTTTTCAAATGAGTTCTCTTTCCTTCTTTACTACTGTGGTATCCGTTTGAACTATGACTCCTTAATTGTGGGGAGTACTGGTATTGATTGGATCCTAATTGTGTTTATTTCCATAATTATACACTTTACGTGATTCCTTTCCTTTTATTGCCACTACTTGTTACCGTTTGGGTTTGATTCCTTAACTAAAGGAAGTCTGTATGCTAAAGTAACTCTAATTGATGATTATTTCTATAATTACTACTGAACTGTTATTTTTACCTTATTCCTCTGCCTACTTTTCAAAAACTATATATACTCTATTCATACACACACAGACACACGAACAAAACCTATTAAAAATCTCTCTCAAATTCAAAAGACTTTCTGCTCTTCGTTCTGTGCTAATTACCACTACTCTGGGTTAGCAGGCTGCAAGCCAAGGCTAGCTATTGTGCATTCTCCTACTGTCCTATTTGTGTTATTACTTTCTTCACTTCGATGGTATGTCCTAATTTATATTTTAGTCTTCAAACCGACATGTTTCCTTACTGTTGTGATTCAGCATGCTTCTAACCTGCTTACTTGTTTTTTTCCAGTATATATCTAGGATCCTAAAGTCCCTTCTGCATGTTTAAATTAGGCTTCATCTGTTTCTGTACACTTAGGACCTACTTCTTACATGCCTATGATTGGTACATTAGTTTAACCATGGCCTTAGGTGTTAATCTGACCTAGCACTATACGCATAATCCTCTAGACCCTTAGAAGTTCCTGATAGCATGTATGTATGCTTATTTTCCTGAATGTATGTGTGCCCTTACATGCTCTGTATTTTTTCCTAAACCCCATTACCCCTGTTTGTGATTGTTGGACCATCCTTGGTCCTTGTGTGATGTTAAATTGTCATTTCCCTCTTTAAAAAATACTGTTTTCTCACTTACTTTTTCTCAGACTGTTCCTTACTTAAATCCTTTTAAACAAAAAGCACTCTCACACACTCGTAAAGTCTAAGTTCAGCCCCCTTCGTGTGAGCACTGCTTTGGGGACCCTTTGAGTACCCTCTGAACTCTGACACACTAGGCTAGGTATTTCCACACTGCACATGTTTAAATATTTTGGCTATGTCTGGGTGTGAGCACTGCCCCGGATCCCTTGAGGTCCTTAGGGAACTGTGACACATCCGGATTATGAAAAAGCTATGCAATATCATAAGGCAGTGAGGTTTGGAAGATCTGGGCCTAATTGAAGGCTCCCTATTGAAGTAATTTCTTACTTTCCTTTAAGTTGTGTAATTCATAATTGCCTGGCCTGTAATAATCTGTAAACAACTCATGAGATGGATAGTGAAAAGGGAGGGGTAGCTACGTATGCATTAGCTATCAAAGGGATAGAAATCATGCTATTAGAATTTATTTTCTATCTGTGCAATAGAGATCATGTTTTAGGCCCATGTGTTAAAACCCCATGTTGTTTGATTTTATCTCCTATCTGTGCAATAGAGATCATGTTTAGGCTCATGTGTTAAAATTCATGCATTAGAAATCATGTTCATTAGGTCTCATGCCTACTGTTTCAGCATGTTCACGTTACTTAGAAAATCCCGCTAATGAATGGTATCTTCTACTGTCATGTTCCACACTTCCATGTACGCTTAGACATCTTGTCTTGGGCTAAACAACATAAAAATAAATATTCATCTTTTGAAATCATGATTAATAATGAGCATTTAGAAACCATGCTTAGGAATTCTGCATACGCATCATTCTGCATCTCTATCTGTGCATTAGATATCATGTCATAGGGCCCTAATCACTCAACTACATTTAGTCTAATTACTAAGTATAAAGGTATAATAACCTCACTCAATTTTTCTCCAAAAATAACTGGTAATGCTTTTGTGTTCTGAATAACCTAGAACAACATGTTTAAGTAATAGCTGCAACAGTTCCTTTAAATAATTCTGCTAATATACACTACCCTCACCTAAGCAAGCCTTAGGTAACTAACCCCTTTTTAGAAATTAAAAATCTGTCTTTCTTGTGTGTGTTGTTTAACGCTAATAGGTCTTTCTTTTAAAAATAGTAGGCAAACTGATTAAGAGCATTTTTTCCTTGAGTGACAAAACAAGTTTGCCTGTCTGTTTATCCTCTGAATTCACCTAGATACCATGTATTAGGATCCTAATTAACAATATTGACCTTATAATTGTTTGAGTTGTGTTAATTATATGTATATCTGCGGAGGAAAATTCGAGCCTCCTATATGCTCCTATGTGTTTCCCACTGACTGCAGTCTTATATGTTCCTTACTTGTCGCCTTAGAATCTTACCCCTTTAAACCTGAGGGTCTGCCTAGTACCTACCTTTTAGGATAGTAGTCCTAACTTCCTCCAGGACTGATAGGATGCGACGGGTAATAGCACGCAATAGAATTCGTGACCAACATGCGCTTTAATCACCTTTACGGGGTGGGAAGGGTATAATATGAATATGATGACCGGTGCTCTAATACCACGTGTAGCCCCTCTTCGAGGAGTGATTACCAGGTATTGCATTGATGTGATCCATATTATTATAAACCTAGGACATCTTTTATATGTTTAGCTCGTAATCTTTTCCAAAGTCTAACCTCTTTTACTATATTTTCAAACATCTGCATGTTTAAGACTTAAATCCCCTCTTATTTGAGCCTTTACTTGTTATTTGCTATCTGTACAAATTCACGAAACCATTCGGCCGGGAATCACACATGTGGATCCTGAGGGGTGCCTAACACCTTCCCCTTGGGATAATTTCAAGCCCTTACCCAAGTCGCTGGTTACCAACGTAGTTATAATTGAACCCCTTAGTTGCCCTAACGCACCGTTAAAATCGTTAGGTGGTGACTCTTCAAAATATGTAAACCCCTTTCCCAAAAGGAATGAGTTGTCCCAACCAATGTCATAAACCCGATCTCCGCGAGAAAAAAAGGGGCGCGACACGAGGTAGAAATTCCTTCTTTAAGAATCATACAAGAAGCCGAACTCAGTGATGCAGAATGGATAAGGAACCACTATGAGCAATTAGCCCTCATAGACGATAAGAGGATGATTGCAGTGTGTCACAACCAACTCTATCAGAATAGAATGTCCAGGGCTTTCAATAAAGGGGTCAAACCAAGACAGTTCACGCTTGGGCAACTGGTACTGAAACAGATCTTTCCACATCAAGATGAGGCTAAAGGGAAATTCTCTCCCAAGTGGAAAGGTCCTTACATGGTTCACAGATTATTGACAGGAGGAGCGGTCATACTCGCAGAGATGGACGGAGAAATCTAGACTAAGCCTATCAGTTCAGATGCAGTCAAAAGATACTATGTGTAAACCATTTATGCTTCTTCATATGATGTAAATTGAACTACGCTCGACCTGATTCCCATTTAAGAAGGGATACGTAGGCAGCCATGTGGGTTCGGTCACAATTCAATAAAGTTTCCATTTTCCCCACAATCAGAAACTAGGGCAGAATTTTGAGGAGGACCCTCAAAATTCTGAAGCAAGTTCAGCCAACCGCAGCATATGGAGCAGTCAGAAAAGTCATCTAGTTAACTGGGGCAAAATTTTGAGGAGGACCCTCAAAATTCTACTACAGCGGAAGTCGCAATGTCGCTAATAATTTCACAGTTACTAGTTCATCTAACTAACTTCTAAACTGAATACTACTATGTCTTTGAAAATTATACACGCATGCTTTTTAAAAAGAAACTTTGCCAAATGCTACCCTAATAGCTTGAACAGGATCTTCAGACAGAGCAGAGCAAATCGAGAAAGCAAAGGCACGAACCAA